>JAVKPL010001180.1:0-142500 GCA_032173675.1 Gastrolobium villosum | reverse complement strand
AATAATAATAAAACCACCGAGGCAGTGATTCCTACCTGCAAGAAGGTTCTTGACTGAAATTAGAGGGGCAAGCGGCTCTCCTAATAAAATTCTCAGGCATTGCTGCAGATATGCAGAGAAAGTTCTTTTCTATTTGTAACTGAAAGAAAAGAAAAAAAAAAAAAGGAAAGGGAAAAATAAAGAACAACGAACGAAAAGAAACCTGATCCTATTTGAAAGGTCGACTATGCTTTTGACTTTAGACACTCGACCGTATTTATGAGTCCCCATGTGAAGAGTCTACGCCCATAAAATTAATTAGCCTGCTTACCGCATAATATTCAACCACATGTCATGCCAGAACACAAGAAGGAATCCTGTTTTGGCACATGAATGACAGTGCCACTTTACCTAACTTACATACCATTCAAACAGTAAATAAATAAATAAAAGGAACTTTAAGACTAAGATCCTGGATTACTCTATTTTCTATTAATTCGTTGATTTACAGAAGTTATATTATTATACCAGTTGACTAGATCATTTATCGATAATCTCATTCCTGATGGGGGTAACATGACATTGATTATGACGTCTTGTCCCTTCATTATGCATGGTTTTACCAGCTGATTTCATTCACAAAAGCTTCTGTGGGGCCCTTTTGATTACCCCGGTGGTCCAGATTTTGAATTCAAACAACAGCTTGCTCAGACGATTAACCTTAACACCAAGATTATAAAATTAAACAAGTAACTTGTTAAGAGTGTTAGTCCCACATTGTGTGTGTCTCATTGTGTTAAGAGTGTTAGTCACACATTGTGTGTGTCTCATTGTATTCTTCAATTGGTTTGCTATATAATAGAACCAATGTTGTGTAGTTTAACACAACAAGGATTACTATCAATTCCTCTTGTATCTTGATATTTTATATGGTATCTGAAACCAACAATTAGGAATCTTAATCCGCTTAACTTAGTTCTCTTTTCCATAATTTCTATATGGTTATAGAGAGATATCACCCTCCTTGAGGGATTCTCGTTGTTATTTCTTTTTCGGGTTTTTCTTAGTATGCTCTGTGACTGCAGCTTAGACTGATCTGTCACATCAGAAAAGAATGATCCTTGGGAAGCTGTTGGGTTGACCGCCATTGATCGACCACCGTTGACTGCCGTCTCCGTTGACTTTTTTGATGACTTTCTGGCGACTTTTCTGACGACCCACTAGCGTCTCCGACGACCCACCGCCGTCTCCGGCGACTTTTCCGATTATGTGAAGTTTTTTTTTTTTTTTAATCTTCTTTCTTCCCAAGATGGACTATTTATACTATTCATCATCCATCTTGAGGGGGAGCACCTTCCATGTTGCTGATGGTCATTCCAGCACAATTGTCTTTGCCGATGATAATTCCGGCACCGAAGTTCCTCGTGAGGGGGAGCACCTATATTGCTGATGGTCATTCCAGCACAGTTGTCTTTGCCGATGATAATTCCGGCACCGAAGTTCCTCTTAGGGGGAGCACTTTCCATGTTGCTGATGGTTATTCCAGCACAGTTGTCTTTGCCGATGATAATTCCGGCTCCGAAGTTCCTCTTGAGGGGGAGCACTTTCCATGTTGCTGATGGTTATTCCAGCACAGTTGTCTTTGCCGATGATAATTCCGGCTCCGAAGTTCCTCTTGAGGGTGAGCACTTTCCATGTTGCTGATGGTCATTCCAGCACAGTTGTCTTTGCCGATGATAATTCCGGCTCCGAAGTTCCTCTTGAGGGGGAGCACTTTCCATGTTGCTGATGGTTATTCCAGCACAGTTGTCTTTGCCGATGATAATTCCGGCTCCGAAGTTCCTCTTGAGGGGGAGCACTTTCCATGTTGCTGATGGTTATTCCAGCACAGTTGTCTTTGCCGATGATAATTCCGGCTCCGAAGTTCCTCTTGAAGGGGAGCACTTTCCATGTTGCTGATGGTCATTCCAGCACAGTTGTCTTTGCCGATGATCATTCCGGCATCTTCCATGTTGATGTTCATTCCGACGCCATTTTTAGCACATTGTTGATTTTTGGTTTCTCATATAGGAGATTTATTTTGATGTTATGTTACTTGATCATTTCATTTTGTTGATGTAGCACTGTTGCTTTTGGTTCCTAATAGGAGTATTATTTATGTATCAAGCTTGTAGCATATGATCTATATGCTGCAGCTTGATGTTAAGAGTGTTAGTCCCACATTGTGTGTGTCTCATTGTGTTAAGGGTGTTAGTCCCACATTGTGTGTGTCTCATTGTATTCTTCAATTGGTTTGCTATATAATAGAACCAATGTTGTGTAGTTTAATACAACAAGGATTACTATCAATTCCTCTTGTATCTTGATATTTTAACATAACTAAATTGCAAAACATAATATAACCATATGATCACACCAAATAAAACATGCCTGCATGTGGTATTTTTACAAACGTTATAGAGACCAGTAAATTAATCAACGGTTCCTATCCTTGACAGATTCTACTGTAGTGAAACCAGAATTAGGAAAAAGAAGAAACTCGGCAATCCATCTACATTAGAAAGTGAACAGAGGTTAGAATCATACTCTCAACTGAAAATGTATAAATGCCAAAACTTTAGATCTAGGTGTGAATAAATTTTGTTTGCTAGTCTTGAGGAGTCGTGGCACCAGCTTCTCTAATTCTCCGTTGATGAGCATCCCAGTTCACGCGAGAAATTGTAACCTGATCAAATATATTAAAAAGATCAAGAACTATAACTAATTAATGTCAAGAAGAATATTGAGACTTAGGTGATATACTTTAGTAACATATGCACACACACACACACAAAAAAGGTGTGATTGGTAGAACTGAAAATGAGGGTTGAAAATGACGGAATGTGAATCATTGTGTGCTTGCTTAAAAGAATAAAAAGGAATCCATGGAAGTCTGTCACAGTGTAATGCTTAGCTCATTCCTTTTCAATGTGGGATTTATTTATCACTCTCACTTGAATTCCCAACACATTGCTTCTTCCTTAGTAATTTTTTCATTTTCATATAGAAAGATGAAAGTAATATAAAATGCAATATTAAAATCTATTCCTCTCCTTTCGATTTTCACTCCCTTCTATATGTTGTACTCATTCACGACCTCTCACTAAAGGTAGTAAAGGGTTTGCAATGGTTGGCCATACAATGCAAGTTCGATGCTATGAACATTTATTTACTTTTGATGAGTAGGTGTGGTGAATGCAGAGAGATATAGAGCACCTGACAGTTAGCAATCTGACCTGAGTTATTGTAACCTGTTCCCTCAAGAACTGTAGATCAGCAATAAGAACATCTAAACTGGCTTTGGCATTATCCAGGTTCTTCTGTAGAAGACAAGTAGCCTGCACCAGAAATTTACATAAAACTTGTGTAGGAAAGCAATTAAAAAAGAGAGAGAAAAGAACAGCAAAAATACTTAAAACTAACGAGGAAAGGACATCTTCTAATGAATATTCCAACATAAATTTTTCTCCCAGCCATAAACACACCGAGTCAGTTTCCTCTATGCCAGCTCATGAATATATTCCTTCCGACGCTTCAAAATCAGCTGTAAGTGCCCTGCATTTAAGTGGAGCAGAGCATACACCTTCCAGTTAATAACACACAGCTTCAACAATGAGTTCCATTTTATCCACAGTTAGTGTAAAACTTTTTACAATATTAATGAACAAGAAAGTACAACACCCATTATAGAGGCAGTAATTTTAAAGCAGGGAATTTTCCAGTTGAAAATTAAAATGAGTATCAATATCAGTTAAGTTGAAAACCTTTGAATCATTTGGAGTATATCACCAGTGGGCATGATTCTTCCTAGCAAGGACAAAAAAGGAAAGCCAGTTACAAAGGTCTATCCCAAATGCAAAATGTGGTAGATTTGTGCAACAATCTATCGAGCGTGTGCATACAAAAGCAAAGTAATGCAGTGCACACAGCACAAACATGAATACTCATGCGTGAGTGTATGTATGTTGATTGTTGGGAAAGAGATTAGTCATGGCATCAATGTTATATGAGGGGTATGCACACAAAAGCAGACTCCCAAGGTATCAGTTTAAGATAATGAATAAACTCTTAGGGACTAGCAATTGACAAATACTAATGAACATACAGAACTTTTTTTTATGTTACCAACTCCATGATATAAAAATATAGTAAAAAAAAATCAGTGGCAAATGTAAACAAAGGCATAAAACTAGAAAACTGAAACAAGCAGCAGTATTATAAGTCCAAAGGGAGGTAATATCTATCCTTAAATATCGATTGGAATTGACCATTGATCTCAATGACCAATAATTGGAAATTGACATGCTAAGTAATTATAAAATATCTAGAATATCCCAAAATTTCAAATTATTTAAAAATTTCATATCAAATAAGTTGTATCTTACTCAAACCAATAAATAGAGTTGAGGTTATAGTTAAAGCTGGCCATCAACTGCTTCATGGAAGATAAGAAAAAGGCCAAGCTGAATATAATCACCTATGTGTTATCTACTAACAAGGAATAAGGACACCTCTAAACAATACGAAAATAGTTTATTTCCTCTAAATGAGTAAAAGGCCAAGCTTATTTCCTCTCCTCCCCCTCCCCCCCTTTCTCTTCCTCCTCCCTCCTCTTCCCCTTCTCTCCCTCTCTCTTACCTTTTTATGTACCATTTTTTACTCAAAAGGGAGATTAGGAACCAGGAAGCCTTTAAGATATATCAACAGTATAGCAATCATTGCACACACTATGAGGGCAACTTTATATGCATGAATATTGAATAGAGTGATTCACAAAAGTTTAGCTGTCTCGTAATAGCTAATCTGCCCATTCATATCTAACACATTTTCCTCATTATCTTTTATTCAACATTTACTATCATATACTAACGAGAACCAAACGTACCTCACCAGTAACGTGCCTTCTTAGCTTGCAACGTAGCAACAACATCTAAGCACTTCTCAATATCTGGTATCTTTGCATGACAAACAAAATAAATAACATAAGTGAACATAGAGAGAAATATACAAAATGCAAAATAGACAAAGTATTATATTTTTTCAAAATTTTAAGCTTAGCAGTTGGTAAAGCAAGTAAAAATATTACTTTTTTGGATTTAAGTTAATTATAATCCTGAAAATATGAAGCCTACACAGTTAGTAAAAGAAAATGGAGTTTGTCTCAAATTAAATAAAGTTTGAGAAATTTGGTGTCTATATTTACCAGCCTAAATACAATGCAACTACTGTAGCTGTAATACCAACAGTATGGGTCTGGTTCCAGCCTACATATGTTTTTGAAAAATGAAAATATGGAACCTCATAACACCAGTTCCAAAATAGCAATATTAAATTATTAATAATTATGACATGTCACAGAGCCAAGAGCTTGGTTCATGATCCTGTCAAGCAGGAACCTAAAGTTACATTAAAATGTCAAATTCACACTTGCTCTTATAGCAGTCAATATCTTACTCACTGCTATTTATTCTAGCTTCAAACCAAATAAATTTTTTGGTTGTTTTAGCCCCTAATCGAAATTTCACCAACCATGTATAGCTAGAAAAATTAGAAAGGTCATATCACGGCGAGGTATAATCTATAGATATATTATATAAGGCAAGGGAACCTGAAGATCCCTTTGCTGAGCAAGAAGCTTCATTTCAACCAACTTGTATTGCTGAAGCCTGCAGGAATAAGTGCTGGGTGATTCATAAAATCTTATGAAACAAAAGTGAAAACTCCCTGAATGCTTAACCAAAATTCACACATAGAGCTTCTTTAAGTGTGCGAATGAAGTTTTAGTTACTCAAGATTCTATTGAAGGTAATAGCAACTTATGAAACCTACTTTCTTCGTAGAACTAGCAATAATAACAATGCAAGGAGTTTTGCTGTACAAGTCCCGCTCATAAAACATAGAAATAAGGATTAAGTTTATTAATTTGATTTGAAAGAAAAAAATTAGGAATTCCTTAAGATTATTTTATATAGAAAATTGAAAATTAGTGTCATTACTATTATATCTTTGGGGAGAGGGAAGCTTTTTATAGTAACAAATTCATTTATGCCGTTTATTATATGGAAGTGTACACCTAATGACTCCCAAGAATGACAAGCTAAGCATGATAGATCCAAAGTTTAAAAAAGGAATCACATTGGACGCTGTCTAAAATTTAATTAAAAACAACACTACGCATTAATTTCAATTAGGTTGTGTGAAGTAGCTATCTCTAACTTTGCATGAAAGTCTTTACTTCACATCCTATAACCTGCATTTAGGCGTTCCCATCAATGTCTTTAGCACTATAAAATCCTTTGAACATTCCGAGTTACTACTCTATAAGGTGTATAATAGACATATAAAGTATAGCACTTGCATCCCATAAAAACTTCACATGCACTTCTGCACATGCTGTTGAATCTCACCTTCATTTATGTCATCGCTCCAAATCCAATGAACCACAAAAATGCTTATAAAATAAAAGCGTGCTCCATTTCAACCCTCGTATATGCTCTTAATATTACATCTAGGCAAATTGCCTCACTATTCTGATCCAACACCAAAATAAAGAAGAAGAAGAAAATAGCTCAATTGAGGGATCTAGCAGCAAATAGCAGACCCTTTTAAAACCCAAAAAAAAATAGCTTTTGAGAATCTGAAGTCCTCTAAGTATAGCTATTAGTTGGCACTTTCACAGAAAATCAAAGCAAACCCAGTAAATGATAATGAAGAGGGTAATGTAAAAGGGGACCTTTCTTGGAGGCAAGCAAAAGCAGAGTTGACATCAAGGCCCCTCTCCGCTCCCTCACCCCATAACCTGTTCCTGACGACAACCAAGAAGAAGCCATTGTTGTGTTGTTTCCTCAATCAAACACTCAACTGAAGTTCTACTATGGGTTTATTTTGGGTCCGTTTCAGTGATGGGCCTAGGACTTGTTAAAAAAAAAAATCAGGACCCTGCGTTGAATGGCATGCATTTGAAGCCCATGGGATTCCTAATGGGCCTTTTGGGCCTGCCCCAATAGATCTCCACAAACTACTGTAAAAAAAATTCATATGATTATATTCTTCAAATTTTATATATTCCAAAACGAGGTCGTTTTATCTCCCAGAAACATTAAATTTCCGTGTTTGATTAGAATTTTGTTAGTCCTCTCAATAAAAAAGGATTCGGGTGTCACTGAAATTATGATAAAAAGGCCACTTTAGTCCTTCTATCAATTGTAATAAGTACTTCTTGGTCCTTTTTTCATCATTTTACGAGAAAGGTTGTTGTGGTCCTATTGTCATGAAGGCTAAAAAGAGATTTTCATAGATATTGTGTGGAAAATTTAAGAGTATTTACTCTTTTTTTTTATATTCCAAAACGAGGTCGTTTTATCTCCCAGAATCATTAAATTTCCGTGTTTGATTAGAGTAAAAGTTGTGTGTTCAGCCTCTCAGATACAATGTATAGTTCGGGTGTCACTCAATTCTAAGAAATTAAGCATTTTGAACATCCATAATGGATGGTGAGTGACATGACAGGCACATACAAAGATAAAACGAGAAAGGTTGTTGTGTGGACCCACGGAGGCACGGAACAGAGAGTTCTTCTCAAATAAAATGGATGACTGTGTGGAAAATTTAAGAGTTCCAACCGTTTTGGTCATGTCACAAAATCAAATTGAAAACGCCCTTAACTGCCGCATAGCCTACGTCCTCTTGAATCCACTCTCAATTTTGTATCTTTTTTTTCCCCGTTATCTTTTGTATATCTCATTTGATAAATAAGAGTATTCAAATGAAAGGAACTTCTCTTGGAGCCACAAATTCAACACATGATTTTTTTTTCCATCATTTGCAGTTAGTTGGCCTCATGTTATTGTTGAAAATGATGATAGATAAGGCTTATATTTAAAGCATTAACATGAGCACGTCTTTGTTAATAGAAAGGATCCTGATATTAGATTTGGTTTCCAGTTGTATAATATTAGTTAATTAAAATGCTTATGTACATCTTAAAAAAAAAATATTTAAACTATCTATCCTGAATTCCTGATAATATATGGTAGCCCTTCCCACAAGATGTTTGATTCAATGTGACTGTGTTTAGTATAGGAGAAATTTTTATTTGTCAGAGAATCTCAATTTTCAAAAATATAATTTTTACGTCCAATTTATGATAATATCTGAAAATTTAAAATTTAGAAAAATTTAATTTTTCGGAAGTCCCGAATAACTCCGCGTACCAAACATCCCTGTGAGTCCAAGGTTGCCTAGTGACCAGTACCATAACCTAATAAATTGACGCTTTATCTGCCCATGACAGCTGCTGCCACCGTCACATGTTAGCTACTAGTCTACTACCAACAACAAATGGATCGTATGGCTGCGTTTCAATAAACAAAACAAAACAAAATGACAATCGGCTAACATGTGGGTACCAGAATAATGCCCTGTGGCATTAGGAGAATTTCTTCATTGGGGTGTTTTCTCCCTTGAAAATCGCATTTAAATATGCTCATTGGAAATTGGTATTTGGCACCATCCTTTCCCAAACATTAGCAAATCACATTATCTACAACAAGACTTCTAATAATTGGAAATGCTTAAAATGAGATATAAGAAATTCTTAATAGAAACAAGAAAGAAGTGATCATTTTTCATATTTCACCAATTTTTGTGGACATAGAATGTTGCGAAAACTTCAATCAGAGCCAATAACTTATATTGTCATTGCATTAGGCATTAGGCATTAGGCACTAGGCAGGTCAATTAATTATGTCCATTACAAGGCGGCTATGAATTGAACCTAACAAGTAGAAATTGTCGATTTAGAAAGATAAGAATGAAAACATGGCCAATTAGTTTGTGGCACTAACACACAAAAAAGTACTAATGGGGCTATTATGATCTTCAAGACTTCATATAACTAAGACTAGAAGTCTTATCCTACCCCTAGAAATTGATGCATATAGCTCACTAGCTCGGTGATGTGTGAATCCACTAATCAAGGAAAGGAGTGCATTATATCAGAATATATAATTGCACGGCATGTGAGAAGTTACGTTACGATCATTTGTATTTTGTTTTTCTGTCTTTCTTATTTTCTTTTTCCTTTTCCGGTAATGCTGTGATCCAAAGTAGGAGTGAAATATCTCTAAGCGAAGATAACTTTATTCAATCACAATCGATGAACGTCGGGTGATTCTGGTTTTCTCATTTTTTATTTGCTTTCTCATTGTTTAAAAAAAAATAAAAAAATATCCAAAATTGGGTGTTGGATGGGGAAACCTTTTTCATTTGAATTTTCTTCGCCGTTCTAAAAAAATACTAGCAAATCTAGTTAACTAATAAAGCAGAACCAAATTGGTTTGTGGTTTTAGACTTCACATGCATTAATTAGAAATTAAAAGCACTACCTCATTCTCTTTTTTAACCAGCTATAGATTTTTAATTAATTGTGTCATTGCACACGTCACTCCTCGTATCTTTCAATGGAAACGTTATGTAGCAAGTAGCAACTATAGGATTCTAGCATTTCAAAGTAAATGTTAGAAATTAATTTTTTGTTTAACTTCATGATCATATGGTCTCACTATAAAGTAAGATATAGACTCGGTCACTTTTGGAACAATTAACATCTACTAAAGTAAAAAATAAATTTCATATAGTTATTTTTTTTAGTATAACCCGGAGGTGTCCCCATTCAATCTTCTTCGGTCACCTTGCTCTTGGGGTGTGACTCTGTAGATTAATCTCTCATTGGAACAACGAGTGCATTGAACTTCGTTACCAGAGGAAGGATGAGACTAATCCCCATATATTTATTGTCTAAAACACTTGCCTTATCAAAATTCTTCTTTCTGGCTGACATTTATTACATGTCAAAGTTATAGCATGCTTGAAATTAAGTCAAGTCGACTAAAGAGGGTAGAAATATGATAGGAACCCAACCACGGAGGAGATGAGGAACCCAACCATGGAGGAGATGAGGAACCCATCGGCTGTAATCGTAGATAAAGAGACGGACCTGCCAAGTCCAGAGAGACAGGGAGCAGAGGAGGAGAACCGACCAGAGGGACAGGTAGCAGGGGAGGGGGATGGACGTGGCAACCGATTGGGAAGGAAGAGGGAACGGAGGGCACCTCAATGGCTTAAGGAGTACGTGACTTTGACGAGTGGCTGAAGGAGAAGACACGTGGCTGGGTGCTGGACGGTTGGGTTGTGCGCGGCCCATTGGACAGTAGGAAGAGTATGCTGATAAATAAATGGGCTCAGGATGTAGCAAGGCCCAAATCTATATTTCTAGATTTCTCTGTTTGTGTGTGAGTTTGTTGCTATAAAGTGGTGTAGGGACCACAGAGGGGTTTTTATCCAATTTGTTGTAACAAACTTTTCCCTTCTCTCTCGCTGTAATCCTTCTGGAGTTGCCGGCGAGCTCGAAATTGCCGTTGAACACTTCTTAATATTACGTATATTTTTCATAACAGATTAATTGTGATCTTTAGTCTATCAATTGGTGCTATTTTCATTGAGAGAAACTTCCTCAAGGGATGGCGGAAGGAACTCGTGCCACGGTTAAGAACAACATGATGGAAGAATGCATAACCAAGCTTGCTCACCACGATCAACAGTTCAGTGCTCTTGGAGAACTGCTTCAGAGCATGAACCTGAAACTGACGTTGATGGAAGCCAAGTTAGACCAAAATCAAAAAAATAAATCAGAAGCTAAAGCAGGAAGCAGTAGTGAATCTGGGTTGAATACTTTTTTTGGAAACAATGCATACAAGTCTGTGAAATTCTCAGTACCGAGATTTAACGGGGGAAATCCGGAGCCGTGGATACATAAGATCCAACAATTCTATGGTTTCCACAACTTGAACGATGGGGACAAACTCACACTAACATCCTTCCAGATGGACGGATCGGCTGAAAACTGGTTTCACTGGATGGAGAGGAGCCAACGATTGACAACGTGGGATGCATTTGTTGAAGCTCTACGTTCGCGATTTGGTCCTTCTAAGTATAGGGATCTCAGGGGAGAATTGGGAAGATTAGGACAAAACACCACAGTAGCAGAATACCAAAAGGAATTCGAGCAATTGTCCAACCAAATCATAGGGATTGATGACATTACCTTGCAAAGTTATTTCGAAAATGGACTCAGATCTGAAATTCGTAAGGAGGTTCGGATGCACCTTCCTGAGTCATTGCAGAATGCCATTGAATTGGCCAAGGTAGTAGAGGACAAATTGAATGATAAGGCACCTGTTCGGATGGGATACCAGAAAAATTATACCAGCAGCAACACATTGAGGCAGCAACCAGGGTTATTACCAATACCCACAAAAGGGATGAATAGCAATGCAGGGGCATCAAAGGAGATCTTGCCAATTAAGCGTTTATCAGCTGCAGAAATGATGGAGAAAAGAGAAAAAGGCCTTTGTTACTATTGTGATGAGAAGTTTAATAGGAATCATGTATGTAAAGGAAAAATGTTTTTGATGCTCATTGACGAAGATGAAGAAGAGGAGAAGGAGGCAGAATGCGAAACGAGCAATGAGAAGATTGGGGGTCAAGAAGAAATACCTGGCATCAGCTTGCATGCGATGGATGGGCAATACTCTTCTAGCACCTTGAGACTGAAGGGATTCATCAATAAGAAACCGGTTCAGGTATTGGTGGATGGAGGCTCGACACATAATTTTGTTCAAGAAAGGTTGGTCAAGTTTCTGGGGCTGGAGGTAAAACCTATTCATCAGTTTAAGGTCTTGGTGGGAAATGGAGCCAGCTTGGGGTGCAAGGGAGTCTGTCAGAAGGTGAGGATGGATCTCCAAGGCAACAAATTCTTTACAGATCTTTTTGTTTTGCCCATACAAGGGGCGGAGATAGTATTGGGAGTGCAATGGTTATCAGAGTTCGGGGATGTGACAACTAATTACAAACAGCTGGTATTGAAGTTCGAAAGGCAAGGAGAAATGGTTGAATTGCAAGGGGAAGGCAGGATGCAGGTGGAGCCCATAGAGTTGCATCAACTTCGAAGACTCACCAATTCTGATGCTGTGGTGACCTTCTTCCAGATGCAAACCATTGATCACCATTATGCTCAGGAACCAATCAAGGAAGAAAGCTGCCATTCACTGCTACAACCAGTCCTGCAAGAATTTGAGGACCTTTTTGCAACCCCCACTCAATTGCCACCCAGCCGAACAGAAGATCATAGGATTCACTTGGAACCGGGAGCCAAAGCAGTCAATGTCAGGCCATATAGGTATCCCTATTTTCAAAAATCTGAGATTGAGAAGATGGTGAAGGAGATGCTAGACACTGGCATCATCAGACCGAGCTTGAGCCCCTTTTCATCACCGGTTTTATTGGTAAAGAAAAAAGATGGGACTTGGAGGTTCTGTGTAGATTACAGGGCTCTAAATCAAGTTACCATACCGAACAGATTTCCAATTCCGACAGTAGATGAGATGCTAGATGAACTAACTGGATCAGTCATTTTCTCTAAGATGGACTTGCGTTCAGGGTACCACCAGATCAGAATGGCCCCTGAAGACGTGTACAAAACGTCCTTCAGGACTCACCAAGGGCACTATGAGTTTGTTGTAATGCCTTTTGGGCTCACTAACGCCCCAGCAACCTTTCAAGGTATTATGAATTCAATCCTGAAGGAGTTCCTGCGCAAGTTTGTTATAGTGTTCTTTGATGACATACTGATCTATAGTAAGTCATTGCAAGAACATGTGGATCATCTCAGGAAGGTAATGGAGTGTCTTAGGCAGAATCAATTGTATGCCAAGAGATCTAAGTGTGCCTTCGGCCAAGGAGAGGTGGATTATTTAGGCCATATTGTGGATTCCAAAGGAGTGAGGCCCGATGTTAGTAAAATTCAGGCTATACAGGATTGGAACAAGCCTTCTAATTTGAAACAACTGAGAGGGTTTCTCGGCTTGGCAGGGTATTACCGCAAGTTTGTTCGCGGATTTTCTCAAATTGCAGCCCCATTAACTGCTTTATTACACAAGGGAGCCTTTGCCTGGAATGACAAGGCCGAACAGGCCATGTGTGAGTTGAAGGCTTCATTGTCTAACCCACCCATTTTAGCCTTACCTGATTTCACTAAAAGGTTCGTGCTAACTACAGACGCTTCAGGAATTGGGGTAGGAGCAGTGTTAAGTCAAGAAAATCGTCCTATAGCCTACTTCAGCAAGAAACTCAACCCAAAAATGCAACAGGCTTCTACTTATGTGAGGGAGATGTTTGCGATTACCGAAAGTGTGGCTAAGTGGAGGCAATATCTACTAGGGGGACCCTTCACTATTAGGACGGATCAAAGAAGCTTAAGGGATATGATGGGGCAGGTGATTCAGACACCGGAACAACAACGGTTTTTAGTCAAGTTATTAGGCTTTGACTATACGATAGAGTACTACCCTGGGGCTGTGAACAAAGTAGCAGATGCTTTGTCTCGCAAATCGGAGACCGAAACAGCAGACGGCAGCCAGAACGCTTGCACCATGGTACTCACCACGGTCACACATAACTTGAGTGAACAAATAAAGGCAGAGGTTCAAAGTATGCCTGAATTGATCAAGTTGACAGAAAATATTGAAAGAAGGGCAGAGGGGTATGAAAACTACAGCTTTCGTGATGGACTTATTTTCTTCAAGGGGCGGATTACCATAGCCTCTAGTTCAGAGCTGCGCACGGTTATCCTGCATGAATTCCACTCCTCTCTAGTTGGCGGCCACGGGGGAGTGAAGAAGACATTACAGAGGATCCATCCTATATACTACTGGCACAACCTCAAGAAAGATGTCCAGGAGTTTGTCCGCACCTGTCCGGTTTGCCAAGTGACAAAGTACCAACCAATGTCACCCGCAGGCCTCCTCCAACCCTTGTCCATTCCTATGGCCATCTGGGAAGATCTATCCATGGATTTCATCACTGGACTTCCACACTCCGAAGGGAAATCAGCCATCTTGGTGGTTGTCGACCGTCTATCCAAATACGCCCATTTTATTGCATTACCCCCAAATTCCTCAGCGACAAAGGTAGCATCAGTATTTGTTGATCACATCTGTCGACTGCATGGGATCCCTCGCTCAATAGTATCCGACAGGGACAGCATTTTTGTGAGTAAATTTTGGGCTGAACTGGCGCGCTTGAGTGGCACAAAACTTCGCTACAGTACTGCCAACCACCCTGAAACGGACGGACAAACCGAAGTTACAAACAGAGGTCTTGAACAATACTTACGTTGCTATACCATGGAATCCCCAAATCAGTGGGTACACTACTTACCGTGGGCAGAGTTTTCCTACAATGCAGCCTACCATTCTTCAATTGGTACTTCCCCTTTCCAGATTGTGTACGGACGAGCACCACCCCACATTCCACCGTACGAAGGAACTGCATCTCCAATTGAGGCTGTTGATGTACTGTTGACTCGGAGGGATGCCATGATTAGGCAGCTTCGAGAGACCCTGCATCGGACAAGACAGAGGATGAAGGTTCAAGCAGACAAAAAGAGAAGAGATGTGCAATTTGAAGTGGGTACCCAGGTGTTGGTGAAGCTACAACCATACCGACAACGTTCGGTACGGAACCAGACTTTCACTAAGCTCCGGCGGCGTTTCTATGGACCGTTCATTATCACTGAGCGTGTGGGTCAGGTGGCTTATCGACTAGATCTCCCTTCAGAGTCGCGGATCCACCCTGTATTTCATGTGTCGCTCCTCAAACCATATCACCAAAACCCAGCCTTTCACTCGGTTCCCTTACCACAAGCTAGCTGGGAAAACCATCCCATCATTCGACCGGTGGCTGTGCTGCGTACCAGGGTGTTGCAACAAGGAAAGCAAGAGACTTTACAGCTCTTAGTGCAGTGGGAAGGGTTGCCACTGGAGGATGCGACGTGGGTGACCTCCTCCGAGTTTGCTCAAGCTTTTCCCACCTTCGATCTTGAGGACATGATCGATTTTTCAAGGATAGGGGGAACTGATAGGAACCCAACCACGGAGGAGATGAGGAACCCAACCATGGAGGAGATGAGGAACCCATCGGCTGTAATCGTAGATAAAGAGACGGACCTGCCAAGTCCAGAGAGACAGGGAGCAGAGGAGGAGAACCGACCAGAGGGACAGGTAGCAGGGGAGGGGGATGGACGTGGCAACCGATTGGGAAGGAAGAGGGAACGGAGGGCACCTCAATGGCTTAAGGAGTACGTGACTTTGACGAGTGGCTGAAGGAGAAGACACGTGGCTGGGTGCTGGACGGTTGGGTTGTGCGCGGCCCATTGGACAGTAGGAAGAGTATGCTGATAAATAAATGGGCTCAGGATGTAGCAAGGCCCAAATCTATATTTCTAGATTTCTCTGTTTGTGTGTGAGTCTGTTGCTATAAAGTGGTGTAGGGACCACAGAGGGGTTTTTATCCAATTTGTTGTAACAAACTTTTCCCTTCTCTCTCGCTGTAATCCTTCTGGAGTTGCCGGCGAGCTCGAAATTGCCGTTGAACACTTCTTAATATTACGTATATTTTTCATAACAGATTAATTGTGATCTTTAGTCTATCAAAATAACTTATGGTCTCGCACTTACCAATTTAAAGTATATCATACTCATTTTAGGGTTTTATTCCTATTCTGTTGCATAAAAAGAAAATCTCTCATATAATAATTAAACATATTATTTTAATGAAATAAAGGAAGAGAAAGAAGCTTAAAATAAAGTTAAAAAATAATGTATTTAGTTGTTGCGGGAGAGATATGAACCCCTTTATTTTATCACATTTTATTTCTATGAAGATACATGAAGGGAAAATTATATTTCTCCCGCCTTCTTTAAGGGTAAGAAAAGTGATTGTGTTATGTTATAGAGATTCGTTTTGCGTGCCGTAATTATCATTTTTTACTGCGGGCCCCATAAAATGTTGTGTGTGTAGGAAATTTTTTGTGGTGATCTTAAATGATAGATGCTAAACCTCTCCTTTAATTGATGTATTAACAACCCATTGGGTCAAGCCTAACGTATATGGAATTGGTCCTGGTATGTTTAAGCATGGGTGTTGTTTGCCGGCAGCGTCTTCCACGTACGGATGGTCGATAAATAATAATTGTTGATTTTACACAAGGAAACATCAATGAGTTACAAGCTACTTGCTCCAGGGGTTAAAGTTATTAGAGACCACGAAAGCCTTTGCATGCTAAAAAACCGAAGTATTACAGTGTAAGGTAATTATAGGTTTCATTTGAAAATTCATCCCCATTTTGGTGAATATAGGCTATAGCTCCCCATCAAGCATTTCTAGTCCTCTCGTGTGTGAGTGAGACAACAAGGTCTGTGAAAATGTTGTACCGCTAAAAGTGCCAAAGATATTTGGAGGTTGGTCCCTGTCTTCAATTTACTATTTCAAACTTGAAAGTACGTACCCCATTATTGTTTGTCTGCGACTCCTTGACAAAAGAAAGTCTGGGAAAGAAGAGAGGATGATGCATTCTTAAGCAAAGATTACTTATTTTAGGAATTTTATTTAATAATTGATATGTATGTAGTGGGAGTTTTTTAGAAATAAATATATTTTAAACATTTCATACAATTTTATACATATTCAATGTCAAATGAAGTGTGACTAAGATGGTAGATCTACCAGAAAATTTAATCAATAAATTGATTAAGAGTAATAAATGTTTCTAATAACATTTTTTTTTAAAAAAATTATGATAATTAGACCTTTTAAAAAAAATTATTTTTGTATTCTTTTTTTTAGAAATTGAAAAAACAACTTCTAAAATTTCTATAAGTTTTTTTATCATAGAAATTTTTTTTTTTATAACATTTAGACGCATCCTAATCATCACCTAATTCTTTAAATAGCTTTTATATTAATTGGCTGCAAGCTGGAAGTTCTTTTTCACTTATTGTTCTTCATATTAACTCCGAAGATCAATATCAATATTGATAAATGTGGATAATAAACACTGTATCAGACCTTGTATGAAAGACACCGCAACATTTTTAAAAGCAGAAACGCAGCTGGATATACATATATTATATATACAATATGAGCTACTTAGCTTTCATTTTGGTGAAAGGGGAAAAAAAATGCCACCGTTATTTGAATACCAAATTCTTAATGCAAAAGAACCCTTTACAAAATTTATTTAAAATAAAAAATAAGTCAGTAGGGACCTCGTTAATTTGTGCAAGTAGTAAATGAAACTCAAATGCATGTCATAATCACAAACAGTTAATTCTTGGAGGTCAAATACCGATTAATTAATCCTTATCCTTTATCCCTCTTTTTCTGTATATTTTAATGTCATCACAAGAGAGGGAGGGAAGGACCTACATTGTAGGTCTTCGGGACATCAGCCCACACTTATACAAAAAAAA
Organism: Gastrolobium villosum; assembly: GCA_032173675.1. Lineage (NCBI taxonomy): Eukaryota > Viridiplantae > Streptophyta > Magnoliopsida > Fabales > Fabaceae > Gastrolobium > Gastrolobium villosum. Next base: position 125,113 of record JAVKPL010001180.1, on the reverse strand, counting down.
GAAATAAGGATACTATCCGTTTACAAATTATTTTTGCAAATTACATTAAGTATGACCGGTCGTACATTGCATGATTAAAATACGACCGGTCGTACTTAGTGTAGTTTATAAATATAACCTGCCCCAAAACATAATTTGTCTTACTATTCTAAAACACATTTTTATTATTTTTATATATTCTAAAATGTATAAAGACTTCATGTTAGGCTCGTTTGGTGGACATGATAGAATAAGGATATAATATGATATGGAGTTGATAAAGGTAGAATATGATATGAGGTTGATAAGCCTATATCATATCCTGTGTTTGATGAACACCTAATTAGCAATCTAATAAGATTATGTAGAAGGAGAAAGAAAAAATAAAATATATTGCAATATCCAATATATTGGGTATCGTGTGGATATATTGGATATCATAATTCAGCTCCCCAATAGGATAAGAAATCATGTATTTGATAGAATAAAATGAGATAATAGGATAAGCTAATCATATCATATTGACCCACCAAACAAAAGATAAAAGTGGGATATGATAAGTTATCCTATTTTATCTTCTTTATCAGGTGCTCCAAACAGACCCTTATAGTAAAATTATAAAATTAATTTACATTAATAAGAACTAAAATAGTTTATAGTATCATACTTTTATATGTGAATAAATATTTGACTATATTTGCTTTTGTGTTATAATAATTCTTTGTTATTTTATTCCGCTTTGTTTAAATTTTTTAGGCTGTCAATAATAGAGCAGGAATCAAGACATTGTAGATCTAATAAAGATAAGGGACTTATTGCTTCAGTTCTCGATTTCCTTAATTATTGCCTCCAATTTTCTTTGTTAGTAACTTCTCTCTTGATGTGCATGAGAGAACGAAGTAAAGCGAATTATGTCTATAGGAAACAATGAAACATAGTAGCACAAGTATAATCCGAATATACCAGCGATCGTTTTCTTATAGGCAATAGACAATAGTGTGCCTAGCTAGCTATAATATCAAATCATCCAAAACGAATTAACATGTTCATTATAATTGGAGCCATTATTAGAGGCCACTTATCGATTCCATTCGGTTTAATATTAAATAGTATTTTTAATTTATGTAGTGTATATTATATTTAATATTCAATAATTTAACAAAAAAATGTGCCTTTATATTATAAAAAATGGTAATCATAGATACAAGGCTAATTTGGTGAAGTGATACATCAAACCACCACACTCGTAGCTAGCTCTTTTCACGTGTGCCTTTAAATAAATGAATCAAGATACAAGGCTAATTTGGTGAAGTCTCTCCAAGCCATATCTCTCTCCAATCCATATCAACATTTTTGCGGTACCAAACTCTACCATAGAATGGTTTTGAATCATGTATATATAACAAGGAAGAGATTATTTTATCTATTTTTTTTTTTTGTCTATTATTCTCAAAGATCATTAAATAAGAATTTTAATTAATATTTATTTTTCTCTTTTCGTTTTGGATTCTAATTTAATGGTTTTGAAAAGTAATAGATAAATACAAACAGAAAAAAGATAGATAGAATAACTTATCCTCTTATCCCATATAATAAACAATATAATTAAGAGAGTTGTATTATTATGTATGCCGTATACATAGGTCAATATAGTGGCGGACCCATAAAATTTTATTCCTGTCCGCACACTCAGTGGTGGGGTTCGCCCCCAAAAAATTACATTAAAAATAAAAGAATATAAAAAAAAATCAACTTAACATAAAATAATAATAATCAAGAATAATTAAATTATTATAATAGAATAATTATTTTTTATACACATGAAAATATATGATACCCGTATAAGATTATGTGAAGATATGAAAGAAAATAAAATTTAAATTTAATATACTTTTATATGTGTGTATTTTACCTTATAATAAAACGAAAAAAATTATATCCATTAACATATTGGAGGGGAGGGAAACTATATACAAAGACAAAGTTTATATATATATATATATATATATATATATATATTGGATTTGAGACTGAAGCATATCATGGAAGATTCTTTCCACCGTGGCCATTTTTGACTATCCAATGATCAAATTCTCCTCGCAGTCTTCTTATGTAAACAATTTTTTTTTTTTTTCAAAAGTTCATGTACGCACTTGAGGACATGTGCATGTGACTGGGTTCGCAAGTAAGTCAATATTTTGATGAAAATACTTATAAGAGGGTTCAATATTGACATACGTGGGTAGGCACGAATATATTGTCCCTTTGAACGCATATGACCTATTTTTATGGAATAGGAAATGAAAATTAGGCATATAATCTAGCTTGAATAATATAATAAAAATGAAGGTATTATCCTAAAAAATTATCCCAAAAAAAAAACCTAGTTTTCAAAACTAGTATTTCATCCAAACTATGCAAATTTTGTCGGCAAGGAAGAAGACGAACAAACCTAATTTATTATGGATTATGCTTGAAAACGAACTCCTTCCATATCTCCCATCTCCACATAGTGGCGACCATATGGAGCTGTCAACATGACTTAACTTTTCTTTTTCGTTCCCCACTTTATCATGTTTTCTTGGAGTTTAATGGACAAACCATGACCCCTCCATGTGGTTTAGAAAAGGCTTTTAAATAAATTATTCAGATTTTTTAAATTGTGCTTTTTCTTTTCCTTAGCTTCTCCTGTACTCACATGGCGCTTGCCATATGATAACAGTCTACATTGTAAAAATAAAGAGAGAAGAAATGGGTATGAGGGCGGTTTGCTTAAATGGTAAAGAGAAGCGGGTAGCATTATGGTTTATTGTGTCGGGTTGGGGCTACAAAGCACATGTGACTAATGATTTTTCAAACTTTGTGTACCCTTCTATTCTTATAATTCTTATCTGAGTTTGGCCGTCATTTTCAGCACAAATAACATTAGCAACCATATTAAATGGATTTAGACATCACAATCAAACCTAAGATTTTAAGATATTAGATATATGAATCCTTTCACTTATACCGTCTTCATTAGTCCATTATTAATAATATAGAACTTCATTCACTTACATTTGTATTTCACAACAATTACCAGTTGACACATGCTTGTAGGAAACAAAAGGAGAACAAAACAAATGATGCCCTTGTAAGTGTGAGTTTTGGTTGAATGCTCGGGCAATTAGAATTAAAATTGTATATATATAACCAAATGGTGGTAGCTCAGTTGGCGCATGGGAGCAAAGCATGTGGGGATGAGAGTATGTGTTCGAATCTCTCCAATATCACTTTTGGGAGGGGTTTAAAACCTTAATCTTGGACCCGAATCGGATTAGTTGCGAAGCAATGAAACGATTGGAATATTTCAAAAAAAAAAAAAAGACGGTACATATATATTTGCAACAATGTTATTTCTATATTTAAACTGGTACATTATCTCTTATATTAATTACTTAAAAAAAAAAAAAAGCGAATAAAACATTCTTCATATATTTGCCGGGTTATGACGACAGTGTGGGACTTAAGGTCTAAGACTTGAGTAAAATAGTTGTGTGAAAAACACATAAAATAAAACTTTAAGAAAAAAAAAAAGATTTGATTTATTTAAAGATGTTATTAATATCATGTTAAATGAGATAAGTTATCTCATGTCATAGCGACAAATTTGTAGGTCCCACTATTTATAAAAAATAAAATAAATAGCTTACCAAAAAAAACATAAATAAATAAATAAATAAGCTCATGGGAGTTGGGACCTACCTTTTTATTAGTGCAAGAGAAATAATTTATCTTCTTTAACATAAGAAAGTATTTTCCCTTTATTTAAATATGGGAAAAATATTTCTGCAGTTAATGTAGACAAGTTATCTGTATTTATTCTCAAAACGACATCGTTTTGTAATTGAAATCTTAAAAAATTATAAATATAAAGACTATTATAACCTGAAATAAATGAAAATTATAAAAACACCATGATTTCCGCCCAAAATGACATCGTATTGGGTTTAATGCAAATAACTTATCTGCTTAATTACAGACAAAGCAAACCATTTAAATATATTTATATCTTCTTCTTCTTGTGTTATTTTTATTTCTTCGCATCTTTCTCACCTTTTCGTGCAACAAACAAGAAGTGCATTTCCATACCTTGCCCAGTGATATTCGATTATGTCTAAGTCACAAAAGGAATTATAAGAATAGTAATATAAAAAAAAAAAAAGAATCAACGACTTAGCAAAACGTGATTCGTGGAGTAAGTATGCGTTCCTGTGTTTAGTTCTAAAATTTTGTGTAAGAGAAAAATACCCTTATAAGAACCTTAATGTTTTAGTTACATGCGAGTCTAACACAGAGGCTTCTTTTTTTTTTTTTTGGTAAGCAACACAGAGGCTTCTTATCTCACAATTAACCATGTTACCCACCTAAAATTTACAAACGAAAAATTAAATAAACTAAAATGGTTATGTTCTTTTCTTTATAGCTAATGTGGTGATAAAGCACAGACAGATAGCTCTACTGATTTTAAAGTAAGGGCAATTGCCTTGAGCCACAGTTGTTCCCTACATGCTCAGCACTAATAATTTGATGCTTTGAAGAGCCGGCCTGTTCTATTAATTATGATTATATTTCGAAGAGTAATTACTTTAAATTTGGCACTTCAAATTTCAATGATCAATCAAAATCTTTTTTTAAATAAAGTTCTTATAATTGGGATTAATTAATAGTACATGGCTGTCATGAACTATCAATTGCATTATTTCACTATATATTCCCCCCTCCCTTTCTTTGTTCTCAATCCTCTTCGCGGTGTAGAAGATGAGATTTCTTGTCACTGGTCTCAAATTGCTTTACTTGGGATTTGAATAAGACACCTTTCAGTATCGATAGTTCGCTCCTTGATATAACTCGTTTACCAAATGTAACACCCATTGGAATTATTTTACCCCCTTTTTTGAAATAGTAAAAGAATATGCCACGGTATCTAGATATCTAGCTATCAGTCATTTAAACCAATCGTTGTAAAGGATAAATGCTTGACCTTAATAATTACCTTTTTATCAACTTGATAATTATTGAACTGGGATGATGTTACATATAATAACATTTTGCATTAAGCTTTTTACGAGGTGTAAAGATAGTAAGATGATGGAAGAAAGTGGGTTAAGCGTAACTGTGTAAGTATTAAAAATCATTATAAAAATCAAATTCAATATCAATGGCTTTCTAAGAATGTAGAAGGTATTAAATTAGAACGTGTTAGCATACAATTTTTGTTTGTACTGTTTTTTTCTTTTTAGTCAACTAAATCACTCAATAATTGAAAAATAATAGGTAAACGAAAGAGAGAAGAATAATAAATCCAAAAAATGAAATATGGAAACAAATAATATACCGCATGTGCATTATTGTTCGAACAAAAATTATAAGAAAATATTGAAAACAAATTCTCAATCAAGTTTCTACATAAATAAAAATATAATTTAGAATTTTAAAGATAATGAAGTCATAAAGAATAAGAATAATATTAATTAGCAATGTTTAGACCAGATGCGTGCTAAAAAATTTAGGATAATCATAATGATGAATCACTGTTTTCCATATATATAAATCTTCCATGAATAAAAAGAAAAAACATAAAATTTTATACCCAAATGCAATCATATTTGAAAGAAAAAAGAAAAAAACAAGGAAAGATATAAATTTTAGGGGGGAAATACACTATTAGAAAATGCTTTTTTTTCGACGGAAAAAATCTGTCGAAAATGACATTTTCGACGGAATTTTCGTCGAATAAGTCTTCGTAGGTAACAAATTTTTTGACGGAATTAGAGATTCCGTCGATTTTTTTCGACGGGATAATTTTTGTGGAAAATTTCGACGGAAAAATAAGTCCGTCGAATTTTTTCGACGGAAAATAAATTCTGTCGAAATTTTTCGACGGAAAATGAAAGAAATTCCGTCGAAAAATCTTTTAATATTTTTCGACGGAAAATAAATTCTGTCGAAATTTTTCGACGGAAAATGAATGAAATTCCGTCGAAAAATCTTTTAATAATTTTCGACGGAAAAGAAATTCTTAGATGTGTGTGTATGCTTAAAAATAGAATAAAATATGTTTAACATAAATTAAATATGTATTATGAAAATAAGATAAGATATTTTTTTGATAATCTCCCAAAAATACACATAGACCCCCCGTGATTTTAAATTTATCACTTAGACCCACTGTGGTTAAAAAAAATTTCACTTAAATCCCTTATGGTTTAAAAATTTAACAATTTAAAAAGATTTTTAAAATTTATTTTCTCTTTTTTTTTCCTTTACATTCACATGATATATTGCAACTCATACATATTTTCTTAAAAGTTCATAACATACTTCTAAAGTATTCTGTCATTCTATAATACATCCATGATCAATGACCATAGTCAAAGATCACATAAGGCAATTAGGATATGACCACAAATGTCATTCCATTTTCAAGTATTTAATCGGACAAAGTTCCGTTTCTTTCTTGTATAAATGGGGAATTTATGCTTAGTAAGAGATAATATGTCTTAGAGTCAATAGAAGAAGATGTCTAGTTCCTGTGAAATATTATATTTAGTCAATAAAGAGAGATGATACTCTATCCTTGCTCTCGACTACAGAGCATTGCTATTCGTAATATTAAAAATGAAAATTTCGTAATATTAAAAATGAAAATTTAGTAATATATTAGTCAATAAACTTAATTATAAAAATATATTTATAATCACACCTACAAACATCCTATTTTAATCTCAAATATAAAATATTTATAAATCAAACTATATCACTCATGCATATAAAACAATTAATTTCTTTTTGATTTATTTATTTTATAAACGAAAATATGACATGTGGCACATGGAAACAATTAATTTATTTTGGCAGTGAAAAATATTCAAACATTAGTCAGACAGTATGTGATGGACTATATAAGGTCCTGATTACCTAAATTTGGTATGCCAAATTAAACAGGACAATATGGGGTTCATGAAACCTTCAAAAGTTCAAATAAATTACTGTTTCATTCTTAAATGATTTCGATTGCTTTACTCAAGCATTGATTGCTGTGTTTTTTGAGATGCGTAACGACATATAAGAGGGGATACATTGTATAGCCTCTTAAAGCCAAAATAATAATAATATGAACCTCAACATTTAAACATTTATTAGTTTTGGGCATTCAATAATCTTAATTATAAGAGAGGGTTATATTTACAACTCAAATAGTTTACAAACTCTTACAAGCATATCTTATCCGTTGATTTTCGTCAATCAACGGTTGTCATTTATTGTTAATTAAAAATTAATTATTAAATTTAAATTGCGAAAATCTTAATCGTTGATTGGCGGAAACCAACGGTTAAAATATGGTTGCAAGAAGTTGTAAATAAAAATAGGTTGATTTCGACGGAATTTTATTTCCGTGGAAAAACTTCGACGGAATTCCTTTTCCGTGGAAAATCTTCGACGGAATCATTTTTCCGTCGAAGATTTCATAAAAATTAATTTTTTTTGATTTTTTTTTTGGAATTGTTTTCGACGGAATTCCTTTTCCGTGGAAAATCTTCGACGGAATCATTTTTCCGTCGAAGATTTCATAAAGATTAATTTCTTTTTGATTTTTTTTTTTGGAATTGTTTTCGACGGAATTCCTTTTACGTGGAAAATCTTCGACGGAATCATTTTCCGTCGAAGATTTCATAAAAATTAATTTCTTTTTGATTTTTTTTTTTTGAATTGTTTTCGACGGAAATCCCTTTCCGTGGAAAATATTCGACGAAATAATTTTTCGTCGAAGATTTCATAAAAATTAATTTCTTTTTTTTTTGGAATTGTTTTCGACGGAATTCCTTTTCCGTGGAAAATCTTCGACGGAATCATTTTCTGTCGAAGATTTCATAAAAATTAATTTCTTTTTGATTTTTTTTTGGAATTGTTTTCGACAGAATTCCTTTTCCATGGAAAATCTTCGACAGAATCATTTTCCGTCGAAGATTTCATAAAAATTAATTTTTTTTTTGATTTTTTTTTGAATTGTTTTCGACGGAATTCCTTTTCCGTAGAAAATCTTCGACGGAATCATTTTCCGTCGAAGATTTCATAAAAATTAATTTCTTTTTGATTTTTTTTTGGAGTTGTTTCGACGGAATTCCTTTTCCGTGGAAAATCTTCGACGGAATCATTTTCCGTCGAAGATTTCATAAAAATTAATTTCTTTTTGATTTTTTTTTTGGAATTGTTTTCGACAGAATTCCTTTTCCGTGGAAAATCTTCGACGGAATCATTTTTCCGTCGAAGAGTTCATAAAAATTAATTTCTTTTTGAATTGTTTTCGACGGAAACATTTTTCCGTCGAAGATTTCATAAAAATTAAATTTTTTTGATTTTTTTTTGAATTGTTTTCGACGGAATTATATTTCCGTGGAAAATCTTCAACGGAATCATTTTTCCGTCGAAGATTTCATAAAAATCAATTTCTTTTTGATTTTTTTTTGGAATTGTTTTCGACGGAATTCCTTTTCCGTGGAAAATCTTCGACGAAATCATTTTTCCGTCGAAGATTTCATAAAAATTAATTTCTTTTTGATTTTTTTTTTTGGAATTGTTTTCGACGGAATTACATTTCCGTGGAAAATTTTCGACGGAATCATTTTTCCGTGGAAAATCTTCGACGGAATCAGAATTCCGTCGAAATATCATAAAATTAATTTCATTTTGATTTATTGTTTTCAAATTATTTTCGACGGAATTCTTTTTCCGTATAAAATCTTCGACGGAATCATATTTCCGTCGAATATTTTTTACGGAACTTAATTTCCGTCAAAAATTATCGACAGAATACATTTTCCGTTGAAATTTCCATCTTTAATTTGGACGAAATATTTTCCGTCGAAAATTTCCACTTTTCTAGTAGTGATATGTGTTGAGATTTTGAGTGTTACCATAACAATTATTCAGCAATAGGATTGGCATTTGATTAGCACATTAATATCCTTAAAAAATAAAAGAAGAAAAAATTAAGAGGTACTGTCTATAAATTACCCAAGACATGACGCATTTGAGTGGCGGAGAGTAATATTAGGAAAGCAAGACTAAGAATATACGTAGCTAATTTTGGGAAGGGCAAAAAAAACTGTAATTGTAAATAATCCCTGACTCGGAATTAATTTTATATTAGACTCAAAAAATTAAAATTTATAGGATACCCGAAAGGCATACTTGTCTCAGAGATAATTAGGATCAATATATATATATATATATATCTACTTTTTTTAATTGAAACTTTATGTTGAAATTAGACATCAGTATCTCATTAAGATCAGAACAAATCCTCCAACCTCTTTGAGAATTCTAGGAGGGATTACAAATCGCATCGCCAATGAGGTCCTCACAAGGTTGTTTACTTTTTAAGAAGTTATACTTACAATTTATTTATAATAAACTTGTTATTTTTAAATTAAAACTTAATGATCGATTATAAAATAATATTGAATAAGAGCCATTAATTTAATTTTTATCTAGTAGTAACAAAATAATTATATGAAATTGTAAATATAGTAACTGTTTTTTAAGAAGATATACTTACAACTTTTTTTCATAATTATTTTTTTATCATTGGATTAAATTTTAATCAATGATTATAATATAATATTAAATGAGAGTTATTAATTTAATTTTAATCTAATGATAGCAAAATAATTATAAAAAATTGTAAATGCAAAACTATTATAAGTATAACCTAGCTCTTTTTTATTTTTTATTTATTTTGAGCGTTACTATTGCAACATCCCGTGTCTTTTACTTTACTTTTTTTTTTTGGTACAGTTTTACTTTACTTCGTTATCATACAATGTCACTTGATCAAAGCTTACAAGGAAATACCCATTGAATTCATCGGAAAGAAAGTAGGGAATTAATTATGGATTTATCATCTATCATTTAATATGATCACAAAAAATTTCCTATACTCATGACATTTTGTGGGACCCGCAGCAAAAAAAAAACAACTCCGGCACGCAAAACGAATCTCTATAACATAACACAATTACTTTTCCTACAACATAATTCTTATAAAATCCATTAATTATTGGTCCAAAATTAGGTAAATTAATCGAGAATATCTTTGGCGGAAGAAAACATTTTGAGAGAAGCGCATGAACCAAGGAAAGGACAACACAAAGGGAATAATTTTGTTTACTTTCTTATTCACACATTTGTTTTAGTGAATCTGTTTTTGCCGTGATAGTAACATTTGTGTTGGAAGTTGGTGACACGAGTTTCATAAAGAAAATGCCAGATTGATTAGTGACCATTGCCATTTGCTTTGAAAATGATCATACTTTTATGTTAGTGCTGGATGTGGACACATTCAACAAAGATCTATTCCAATGCTTTGTAGTTTTTCAATCAATGGGTGGTCCTCTCGTAAATTCACCCAACTCGTCTTTCCAAACCATTCTTCTCTCTGATTCTGATCAGGGTGGTGGGGTGGTGAGTACTTATACTGAAAGCGATGAAATTGGGGCACTCGTGTGCCTTAACTGGCTCTCGCCACAGAAAGTGAGAGGGGGCTCTTGTCTTAGTTTGAAGAAAGCGACCTATTTAGTCCTTCAGACCATTGCCCCATATGGAGGGGCATGTTACCCATTAAGTTGAGCATCCTAGATGCGCATGCACAAATTCAAATTCTATTTTTTTTTCTCATTTTCTATCATTTATATCTTCTTCTTTTCTCTCATGATGCTCCGTGGCGTGTAAAATTTGTCTGGAAGAAGGAGAGGGATGTGTCAAATGTGAGTGGGGTTGTATAAGGTGGGGGCGACAAGTCACATGGCATGTTAGGCCATTCTGCTGTGTCCAATAAGCATGTTTTTGGCGTTTTCTGTAAAAGTTTAGAGAAGTAGAGTTAACCATTTAACCCACTCAATTTCCATGACATACATACCTTCCCCCTACAGTACAATAAAACCATGTTGCTCTGTGCTCATCTGAGATAAAGACCACTAAATTCTCGGTCGTTAGCAACCAGATAGACTTGAGAACTAGAAAAAGTCAGAATACAATACAATCTATATATCATTCAATAATAACTAGTAGAAGGGTCTCCCGGAAATAAGCATATAATTATTAATTCTTACTATTAATTTTATTATTATTACATCAAAATTAAATTAAACGTTTGATGTTACTTTGTAAGTGTTGAAATAATTTTATGGGTTTTATGTTTATTATGTTACGGGAAAAGTGATTCTGTAACGGTATAGAGATTCGTTTTGCGTACGAGACCATGTTTTTAAATTCTTTTTTTTTTGTTTTAAGATATGTGTAAAAAAATGTTGTGTGTGTAGGAAATTAAAACCCTGTTGTGTTATGTTAAAAAATTAACAGTAAAAAGTAATAAGACAAAATTAATAGTAAATATAACTAGTCCTGTAAATGGACATTTGTCCTGCTTATACCTTTGGACACATTAAAAGATGTATCCCAATTATAAATTACTAACTGGAGTTGAAAACATACAAGGGAAGAATCGAGCACACTCTTAAAGGAATTGAGCATCATAAGGCCAATTAAGAAAAATTTGTCATGACCCAGATGACAGTTCTATAACTAAGATGTTGTGTTATTCAAATTGAAACAGAACAATATGACAAGTGCATAACATGGCAAAACTTACAATTATGTGATCAATTTTTAACCTACTTACCCATTCTTCAAGCTTTACCAATAAACCATAAATTGTTATAAACGTTTCGAGCAGAAGTATGAGATTGAGTTGCTTGAAAGAGAGAAAAAAAAGAAAGAAAACAAAGAGACATGTGTACTAAACAGAAAGAAAGCTTAACTTGCAATAGACTGGGCGAAAGAAAAAACGAGACTAATAATAGTAATAAGAATAATTAAAAAAAAATGGACACCTGGCATTGCATATATTACATACACGCCGAAACCATAAGTGTCTATCAGCTAGGAGGCGCAGAAGCTGAAGCCGAAGCCGAAGCAGATAGTAGGTTAAAGAGAGCGCTCATGGCTCGTACCTGCATCTCAAGTGCAGGTATGTAATCAATGGCTTCTTCCAGGATCACCGGTAACGGTTCTTTTTGGCAACCGGGAACCAACCGTCCAAGGAACCTCACTTTCCTCTGCACGAACGGTACACTTTTCCCCTTCAACCGGAAAACGCTGACCCGGGGCTTCTTGGACCGGGTTGGCGCCTTCACCCTCTGCCTCTTGTGCTTCATGAACTTCAGCTTGAGCCGGTTCGTCAGGATGGCTCGGCTCCATCGACTCCTCCCCTTGGCCGTGACGGCGAGGACTCTGTCGGCGGCTTCGCGGACTCGGCGCGGCGCCGAGCTGGATGAGCCGACGTTGACTCTGGCTAAGGCTTGGCGCAGTTTGGAGGAATAGATTTGTTGCTGCGCTTGGGATTTCCATTTCTGATCTTCTTGCTGATGATGATGATGATGCTTCAGCTGAGCTTTCTTCTTCTTCTTCCTCTTTGAGTCACGTGACCGGTCCGTGTTCATTACTGGGTTTGAGATCAGAGACGATGATGACGATGATGATGATGATGCCATTTCAAGAAATGGAAAAATACGAATTCAATTCAATTCTGGTGGTGGAAGGTCAAAGGGATTTGAAAGATTTTTTCTTTTTCTGGGTCTCGAAGGACGATGCCCCCTGGAAATAAAAGATGAAAAATTCAGATTCAAGTGTGGAAAGGATAGGATTCAAACAATTTCAGATTCTCCCCCGAGAGGCAGGGAAGATAAAGAAAGATGATCAAAAACTGATTGAGGTTAGATTCTTGAAAGGAAGCGCATTAGAGAGTGTTAGGAATTTTTATTTTTTTTCTTTACGAAAAAAGGGGTTTGTTTTGAGTCAGCAGAATCAAAAAACCTGTCGAAGTGATATGTAGTTGAAGAAGGAGCTTCAGAGGAAATTCAACGGGGAAAAGAGAACGGAGGAGGTGGTAACTGGGAACGGGAACGGAACAGGGTTGGGTGAGGTGTCCCTTGTCCCTGCACTCAGAGAGAGGTGAGGTTGAAGGGAGAGAGAAACGGTGGGAGTAGACTTATAAAGAGGGATCACAATCACAACACAGAGAGACTGTGATGACACTGCGTCGTTTTCTCTTTGTTTTTAGGAGAAAAAAGATAAATGTAAAGAAAACACCAAAATTATATTTGATATTTGGTTCTTGGGCTTTAATGTACTTGATGAGGTCCCTTTGGACTTGGTTCAACCTTTGGCACTTGTCTGAATTTAAGCCCAGCCAGGCTGTAAAGCTATTTTCTCGAATCAAAATTATATATAAAATGCATAGCCTTGTGTTGTGTCATAGACTAATAATTTAAGTTATTAGCATCAAATACAGATAATGTTTTCTCTTTTTTAATTATGGTTTAATTATTGAGTTTTCATTTCCTCCTTTAACATAACACAACAAACTTTCCTACACACACAATATTTTATGATTTTAAAACAAAAAGAAAAAGAAAAAAAGAACCACGCAAAACAAATTTCTATAACATTACACCATCACTATTCTTACAACATAATAAACATAAAACCCAATAGTTATTAGCATCTGCTTTCTTGATTCATTTTCTTTTACTTAATTTATTTAACTTCGGCTGCGACCAAGAAAAAGCGACTTCAGCTATCTTTTTCTTTTCCTCATCCGAAATTTGAAGGGCAAATTTACTGTTGGACCAAGATGAGTTGAACTAAAATGCTTGAAAATGTACCCAAAAAAAATGCGTGAAAGATTTTCCTTTTATTGGGTTTATTTTCTAAATTGATATTTTCCTTAAAAGAGGACGTTTTCGGATGTTCAAATGTTTTATTCGGTTAACTTATTAGTTCTGATTTAATTAACAACATTGGCACTTTGTTTTTGTTTGGTGGATATGATAAGAAAGAGGATAGGATATTATATGTATCCTTATCCATTATTTGGTAAACTAATAGGATATGATAAATTTATTCTATTGACTCATTTTATCATGTCTGTAATAGGATTAGCTATCCTAAAGGGGGATTCAGGTTAGAAATAAAACTGATAGGATAATATATATCACATCTCTCATTTCAAATATATAGTTGTATGCTCTTCCTTAGGAACATTACCAAGCACATGTGAGGGTCAACCTTAGCCACTGACCAACTGCAGCTGTTGGCGATCACCTCTACCAGCCACCACAATGAGCTACCAGTTGCCACCATTGTCACCGTCTACAACCACCCCCAACCACCAAGCACCTGCTACCACTAACCCCCATCGATCAGCTCCCACAATTGCCCTCACTCACCACCATCATTGTTACTGCCTCGGGTTGCCACCACCCCAACCACAAAACACTAACCATCACCATTACCACTATCCAACACTACCACTGCCATCAATTAGCCACCACAATTGCCACCTGTCAGCGTCGACGCCGCCACCACCACTACTTCCACCAAGCACCCTCCTCCATCACACCAACAACTACCATCATCGTTATCGTTGTCATTGACTATCGACACCTCTAATTGTTAGGCATCAACCATCACTGTCATCAATCAATCACTATAATTTGCACTTATTATTACCGTCAGCATCACCACCACCTATTGCCACTGCTCTGCAACTAATACCACCACCAAGTGTCAGTAGCCATAGATCAACAATCAATTTAAAATTTAATTTTAAAAAATTTATTTGGTGAGGATGTAATTTTTAATATTTTTTAAAAAATTGAAAGTTATTTATATATTTTATTTAAGATTTTGACTTTTAAATTTTGTAATAATTAAAAATAAGAAATAATATGTAAATAAGTAAAAAGATAGTTTAAAAACCAATTTTTAAAAATCATATGAAATTCTATTAAAGGGGTAATTTTATTTATTTATATTATATGGTTTACCTCAAATGCATAACATTATGATATCAGACTGTTTATTAGTGCATATCAAATATAAAATTGATATGAATTTATGAAGCTGATATCTTATCATATTATTATCTAACTCTCCTATTCTATTATCTCTTATCTCTTATCTTATCCACCAAATGAGTCATTTAACCGTTATATATAGTTATTTTTAGCGAAAGGGACAACATTGGTGTCCTATGAAGCACCGACACTTCAAAAATCCTGACGTGTCGTGTCCGACACTCTCGGACACTCACCGACATTACAACACGCATTATAGAAATTCAAAAAAAGTTTAAAGGTTGCGTGGCGTTGAGTTTTTAGTTTCAACTATTAGATTCGTTGTATTACGATTACTATTTTATTGAGTTTAATATAAATATTTTGGATATCTTATGTTTCTTTACAAAACTTTTGAATATTATAAGTTTAGATTCATTTTTTTGTTAAATTATCGAATATTAAATATATATACACTACATAAATTAAAATTATTATTTAATATCAAAATGTATCCTAACGTGTCGAAATCTAACATTTTTTAGAATTTACGTGTCGGAGTGTCATGTCGTATTGAATCACGTGTCCCGTGTCGGTATCGGTACTACATAGTTGATGTCCATGAGAAATTAGGAGTATATTCGTGTAATTATATAAAAAAATGATTTTCAAGAGAATTTAGAGTTAGATAGGGACAACTTGTTTTCCTTTTTTGTAGCTGAAGTTAACTAATTGATTGGCAAATATCTTAATATAGAAGTTTAAAATAAATACGATTCCAAATAAAATGTTACTTTTGTATATAAGCTATTGTTGTATGCCGTAATATTATTTCCAATCTTTATATGGTAAAGTTATGAGAAAATAATCAAACTATTTTATAAAAAAAATATAGCATGGTCATATTAATTTTTAAAAATCAAAAGCTATTATATAAATCCATGAAATATACATTTTACCAATCAAATTAATCCTTAAAATCAATAGTACTAAAAATAATTTGATCCATGAAATGTATATTTTGAATATTTGTATAATATTTTTTTTTGAAAAATAATATAAGTGACTGTATATTTAGGGAAATAAATTCAAAAAAATTATCAAATTTAATAATATCTTGTTAGGTTTAGAGCTGAGGTACTTCGAGTTAGGAAAAGGAGTTGAACCTCCCACCCTGCTATCAACCAACAAAAATGGAGTGGAACGACTTGATTCATCTTTTAAGAATTAGTTGAAAAATTTAATATATTTCTTTTGGTAGCAGGTAATGTTAAATAAACAAATGAAAAAAGTATATATAAGTTAAAAAAATATTTGTCCTCCAACATAAATCTTTTAATAGGATTGCAATATTATTTATAACAATATTTTTTTTGGAATTTAGGAGAACAAATATATGGTGTTTTGAGATTTTTACTTGTGGCTTCTTGATTCTTGAATTCTAATTTTCTTTAAAATATATTGTATTTTCTTCTTCAATTCAAAATAACTTCGTTTTGAGTTTGTAGAAAATAATTTTATGTGATAAGAAAAATTGCAAGACCTATTGATTAATTAACTCTTATAAAATCTTTTTTAAATGCCTATTTAGTTTAAAATACGTACAGTGTATTATTTCAAATGTAACTTTTCTTTAAACTTGACAAATGATTGACTATTATTATACAGCACGCAAGAAAGAAAACAAAAACAAAAACATAAAATTTTTCAAGAACTTGAATTTGAGTCATAAAAATAATTTAATTTTGATACATTATAAATATAAAAATCGTTAAACTTTGTATAAAAAAAATAAATAAAAATCGTTCAACTATTTGTTGCTTTCAATCATTAAAATTAAATAAAATGTAAGATTTTTTTTATAACAAATCAACATATTCTTGAATAATAATAATATAACAAACTTAATACTCAGATTGATTACTTGTTAAGCTAAAATCAAAATTTGAAAACCAAATAATTTTATGAACATTGAGCAATTATATCCCCTGTTTGATGGGTGCATCGCATAGGCTTCCACTAATTGACAGAAGAATAAGGCCCCACAAATTATTTCTTTTCATTTCGTGCAATGATTTTTGGGTGTGATGATCCGCAAAACATGAAAAATAAACAAAAGCGGGATGCGTCGTGCATGTGCTTGTGTGGATTGTTTCTCTGACACTTTTCTATCCCCGACTTTATTTTGTTTTTTATGTTGGGGTTTTGGTATTTTATTCCCTCTCCGTGCTTGTGGACACTCATGCTCCCCTGTACATTATATATATTTTATCAATTCACTTGTCAATAATGTCATATTTAACCAATGAGAACCAAGAAGATGGATGATGTTTGCCCCCTTTTTATTTCTTATTTCAGAGCAGGCTTAGCACCAAGCTCGTATTCGCTCTTTGTGAGATATCATAATGATAGTGCAAATTCAGGGGTCCATTATTTTGTCCCTACTTCATTGGATGAAGCTCCGGAATCGAGATGCCAGACCACATAGCTCCACACTTAATAAAATTTAATTGCCAATCCTAAGTGAGGGATTAAAAGATAAAGCTTAAGAGATAAAACAAGATCCAAGTGCCAATATCATCATGAATGATTTAGTTTATGCCTATAACGGTGACAATCATAAGCATACATACTCTTCATTCTCATTAAAATCATGCTACCATGTGTAAAATTTAATTGCCAATTCTAAGTGAGGGATTAAAAGATAAAGCTTAAGAGATAAAACAAGATTCAAGTGCCAATATCATCATGAATGATTTAGTTTATGCCTATAACGGTTACAATCATAAGCATACATACTCTTCATTCTCATTAAAATCATGCTACCATGTGTATTGTTGCCAATAGGGGTTGTGCAGAGAAATAATATAATTTGAAAAGCTAGTCACTACAAGGCATTATGACGACCCAGCAAGGTTGCCTCCTTTGTGTGAGACATTAAAAGACAGTGAGCATCGAAGAGAAGGGATTACTGCACATAAGAGAAATGATAGATGCACAATAAAATTATGTCTCATTAATAGCAAAGTAAATAAATAAGTAATTGGTGGAAGTGGATATCTCATGAGTGATTTTATATGATCGGGTCATGTGAAAGGTTTTTTCAATTTTAACAGAAAAATCCACGGTGAAAAAAATAAAAGAAAAAAATGGAATATAAAATGGCAAAAAAAAAACCATAATTGATTTGTCTAACAATGGTCAATAACCTTTCACATGATCTAATTATGTAAAACCAAATATGTGAGGATCTATTCTCTCAATGTCATTTGCTAGATGTGGTTAGCAATGTTGCTAAAATCGAGATCAGTAAAATTGGAAAGAGATTACAAAAAGCATAAAACATAACATCGTAAAGTAAAAAAATCATAAAAACGTAAAGAGTTTGGAATATTAGTAAAATCATTTTGATAAAAAAAATTCGTAAAATCGTAGTGATAAATCAAGATTTTAATAACAATGATGGTTAGAATTCTTGTGTAAAAATAATATAGTTATAAATAAGAAGTTGGTTGCACGAGAATGTGAAGTGGTATATAGGAAAAAAATCTCGTTTTCGAGAAAGAAGAAGGTTGTTAAACTTATTTTGGTTAGGTTTAGGCCAAGTCAAACCTATTCAACCCCAACGTTTAAGTACTTTTCCATCGAAAGTCAATATTTGAAACAGGATAAAGCTGCAACTGGATTTAATAAATGGTAATTACTTCGAAAGACTCTCATTTTGCCCATCCTCACCCTAAAACAAAACATGACCCACATCATAAGTAATCCTTACCGTGAACTTTATTTATCATAATATTTCGGCTTCTTAAATGCAACTAGCTATTCTTCTTTATTAATTTTTTTTTGTCCATACTTCATAACAAATCCAGCCAAAAAGATTTATATATACTGGCATATATATTAGAAAAAAAGTTTTGTTTCTACTTCATTGCTTCTCTTGCATTAAGTTTTCTTAAAAATATTGTTATTCATTCATTCTTTGTCTTCTCCTTCTGATTTAGTTGTTCGGTCTCGTAACTCATGATTGAAGAACACCGTCTCTTTCTGTCCTTATGTCAAAATCTAGTAATATGAGTAGGCATTTCAAATGATCACCTGAACAATTATCAGAACTTTTATAGTGATTATTACATTTAGAGCTTCATTTCGAACACCTCTTAGATGCAAACGATAGCGATGGTATTAAGAACGTTATTATGACCGATATAAAAAATTTATATTCATAGTAATGATTTTTGTGTAAGAGATTAATAGGCTGGGTAAAGTACTCATTTGACACCCTTTCAAAATGGAAAAGGAGAAAAAAGGAAGCAATATGTTTGGTGAAATCAAATATGCTTCAGGCAACACACCACTACCACCCATCAATCTATTTGTGGGGTGCATTTCATTATTTGGCGCATTCATTTACTAAATATTGGATTACTTAGCCTTGAGAGTTGACTTCTTTTTTTCTTGTTTGGTATTTAGGGCACCAAACTCTTCATAGATTGTGAAAATTGCAGCAACTAATATAATCATAACCAGGACAAATAAGCAAAATAAGGGAAGAATAAGTAGACATGCCTTAAACGAGAGGCCTCCACCAAGTTCGAGAAGACTGGAAAAAGCATCAAGGAACACGATCTAAGACTCTAAGCTAGTAATAAAGTCCCACGAAGGTGACATTTCATTAAAGTTGCCCGGAAGATGAGCTGCTTAGATCAGGATCTAGAAATTAGGAATATGTTTCATGGTACTGGAGATGGATACTGTGAGATATCAGAACCAAGAGTGAAGAGAGGAAGAAAGCATAAAGAACCAAGAGTGAGCAATGAAAAGAAACTGAGAAAAATGATTAACTAACTATAATGGTGAAGATACAGAACTATATATAGTACATACTAAGACTAACAAACTTGGAAAACTAACTAGCTAATAATCAGGAATTCTGTTACAGTTTGTTTTAAACCCTTTAACCTTTCATTCCCCCACAAGCTCAGGATTACAAGATCGAAGACTGAGCTTGTCTACAAATTCTGCAAACTTTGGTCGTGTCACTGCCTTTGTAAATCCATCTGCTATTTGATCAGAAGAAGGAACATGATGAACAGTAATTAACTTGTCCATTACTTTTTCCCTGACAAAGTGTAAGTCCAATTCAAAATGTTTTGTTCGTGAATGAAACAAAGGATTGGCTGTGAGAAGAACAGCACTCAAATTATCACAAAAGATGTTGGGAGTATGCTGTAAGCTAACTTTGAGTTCGAACAACAGTGACTTAATCCACATAAGTTCAGCAAGTGTTGCTGCTAGACATCTATACTCAGCTTCAGTACTTGATCTGCTTACAACCGGTTGTTTCTTGCAAGACCATGACACCAAATTCCCCCCAAGAAAGACGCAAAAACCAGAAGTGGAGCGTCTATCATCCATATCAGCACCCCAATCTGAATCACAGTAAGCTTGAAGATGAAGTTGTGAGGAAGGAGAGATGGTTAACCCTAGATGCCGAGTACCACTGAGATACCTGAGAATTCTCTTCACAGCTAGCCAATGACTATCAAGAGGAGATTGCATAAACTGGCAGACTTTGTTTACACAGTAAGAGATGTCAGGACGTGTGACTGTAGCATATTGGAGGGCTCCTACAATTGATCGATATAAGGAAGGGTCATGGAAGGGAACACCATCTTTAGCAGAAAGCTTTAAACCAGATACCATAGGAGTGGGCAAGGATTTACAATCTGTCATGCCTGCCTTGTTTAAGAGATCAGTAACATACTTCGATTGGGTGAGATGAAGAATGCCAGTAGATGATTGCTTTGCCTCAATGCCAAGCAAATAGTGAATGTTTCCTAGATCCTTGAGAGCAAACGCAGTGTTGAGAGACTCAATAAGTGTTGAAACAGTAGAAGCAGATGATCCTGTTATTAGGATATCATCTACATACACCAACACATAAGTAGTAGCTAGAGGAGTTATTGAGACAAGAAGTGAAGAATCACATTTTGTAGCAGTGAACCCAAGTCGAATAAGAGTAGTGGTGAGCTTGTCAAACCAAGCTCTAGGGGCTTGTTTGAGTCCATAGAGGGCCTTCCCTAATCGACAGACCAAGGAAGTATCAGCAGCAGAAAAACCAGGTGGTTGAGACATGAACACCTCCTCAGCTAGATCACCATTTAAAAACGCATTATTGACATCCAGCTGACGTATGGACCATCCATGGCAGAGAGCAAGTGTGAGAATAATGCGAATAGTAGCTGGTTTAACAACAGGACTAAAGGTTTCAGTGTAATCTATGCCTTCACGTTGGTGAAAACCTTTGGCTACAAGGCGTGCCTTGTGTTTCAGTAAGGAGCCATCTGGATTGTATTTCACTCGAAAAACCCATTTACAACCAATGGGTTTCCTGTTAGGAGGCAAAGACACAAGCTTCCAGGTGTTATTTCTAATAAGAGCATTGTATTCTTCTTGCATTGCATGTAGCCATTTAGGATCAGCCAATGCTTGAGCAACAGAGGTAGGCTCTAATGAGGCAGTGAACAACCGTGGCTTGAATATTCCTGCTTTTGCTCTAGTGACCATCGGATGATGATTCTGTGAAGGAGAAGAAGTAGCAGAAGTAATAGGAGAAGTAGATAAGGACCTGCAGTTGAAGTTAGTATCTGAAGGAGTAGGTGATACCGTGTTATTAGCAATGGATCGAGTTGACAATTCAGCATGTGTAATATGATCAGTATGTGTAATGTTTAAAGGTACAATAGTAGGTATAAAGGGAACGTGAGTGTGAGGCAATGAAGTGACAGTAGGAATGACAGTGTATGGTGGATGATTAAAAGGAAATTGATGTTCATCAAAAAGAACATGCCGAGAGAAGATGACCTTTCCTGACGGTGTAAGACACTTGTAACCTTTATATGATGGATTATATCCTAAGAAGGTGGAAGGTGCTGACCTGTAGTCCATCTTGTGAGAGTTGTATGGCCTTAAATAAGGATAACAACGACAGCCAAACACACGTAGAAAAGAGTAATCAGGTTCTTTATTGAAAAGCAATTGACAAGGTGATTTGTTCTTGAGGCTAGGTGAGGGCAACATGTTGATGATGACAGAGGCTGTGATGAAAGCATCTTCCCAATATTTCTTTGGGAGATGAGAGGATGCTAACATAGACAACCCCATCTCAACAATATGGCGATGCTTTCTTTCAGGAGTACCATTTTGTTGATGAATGTAAGGACACGTGAGTCTATGAACAATGCCATGAGTTTGAAGAAAAGGTTTTAAGGCAAGATATTCCTTGGCATTATCGGTTTGTAAACATTTAAGTTTAGTATTAAGTTGAAGTTCTGCCATGGTTTTGAAATTAGAAAAAATGGTGTGAAGCTGTGATCTGGTTTTCATGGGATACAACCAAGTGTACTTGCTAAAAGCATCAACGAAACAGACATAATACTTGGAACCATTTGTGCTGTCTATAGGAGATGGACCCCAAATATCAGTGTAAACCAATTGAAGAGGAGTATGATATACAGTATTGGAAAGAGTAAAAGGAAGCTGATGCATCTTTCCCATACAACAAGCACAGCACAAAGGCACCTTTTTATTACTGAAGGGTATTTTACAATGAGAAAGAATGGACTTTACAGTTGTGAATGAAGAGTGACCTAGTCTACCATGCCACAATTCTAAAACAGACTCAGAAAGACAATTATTTTGTGTGGAGTTGGCTTCTGTTTGCACTTGAAAAGCTGAATGCTTCACAGGCTTTATTACATGTGTTCCTTCAAAGGCATAAAGACCATCTTTAAGTCTTCCTTGGAGAACAATCTCCTTGGTAGCCTGAGATTTCACAAAGCAATGGTTAGCATGAAATTCAAAGAAAACATGATTGTCTTTGGCAAATTGTGAAACACTTAAGAGATTCTTTGAAAGACCAGGAACATGAAGGATATTTGGTAAGGTGAATGATAAAGAGTTGGATGAATGTAAAGTGGAATTACCAACATGCTGAATTTTCATACCTGATCCATTACCTATTCGAACTGTATCTTGTCCTTTGTAGGAAACCTTTGATTGCAGATTGGAACCATCAGGAGTAAAATGGTTTGAAGCTCCGGAATCAGGATACCATGTGGGATCAAAAACAGAAAAGTATTCTGAGTTGGTGTCATCTTGACTGATAGAGGAATTGTTTCCAGCCACTGCAACATTGGCTTGCATCTGTGGATGTGATGATTCACCACGTTCTTGATTGTATCCAGATCTGTTGTTAAAAGGATTTGGAAGTCCTTGGTTATATCTATTATAACACTCCCAAGCTGTGTGACCTGACTTTCCACACAATTGACACTGAATTCTTCCAGATTGTTGTTGTTGCTGATATGATCTACCTCCGGCATATCTACCATATCTTCCTCTATTAAAATTGTTAAAACGACTCCCTCTGTTGAAATAATGAGGACTTCTTCCAGCAGTAGAGCCATAGGATCTTCCTCTGTTCATGTGAGTCAGGTTCACTTGTGTCAAGTTGGCTTGTAGCATACCAACTTCATTTTTCTTATGCTTTTCTAGCCGTTCTTCTTGAGCCATAAGAAGAGCCTCTATCTCACTCACTGTATATGGATCTGACCTTGAGATGACAGATGTGATGAATGCATCATATTCTTCACCAAGACCATCAAGAATTGCATCTATATGATCTTCTGACGTAATTGCAGCACCTGTGGCTGCTAATGAATCCACGATTTTCTCGACTTGTAACAAATAGCTTGAAACAGTCGAATCTTTCTTGCTATTCTTTAGCTGAATTTTTAATTGTTTTACCTTGGAACGAGTTTGAGAGGTAAAGAATTCCTCAAGCTTGATCCAAACTTGATAAGAAGATTGACAACCAACCATTCTTGTATGCAGGGATTCAGACATGGAGGCAAGGAGCCATGACATCAGCAATTGATCTTGTTGAGTTGACTGATCAGCATTACTAGTGATAAATCTTTGTAGATTGAATCCTCTTATGGTTGCCATAGCCTGTTGTTTCCAAGGAAGAAAGTTTCCTTTATCCAATTTGAATGATACAGGATTAGAAAAGGTGTGAAGCGTAGATTGCAACATTGCATTGTTGCTTTCCACTGTGTTTTGCGCAGGTTGAGACTCAGCAGAAGTGTTAGGTTCCATGGATCGAAAAAGAAAAGCTCTGATACCATGTGAGATATCAGAACCAAGAGTGAAGAGAGGAAGAAAGCATAAAGAACCAAGAGTGAGCAATGAAAAGAAACTGAGAAAAATGATTAACTAACTATAATGGTGAAGATACAGAACTATATATAGTACATACTAAGACTAACAAACTTGGAAAACTAACTAGCTAATAATCAGGAATTCTGTTACAGTTTGTTTTAAACCCTTTAACCTTTCAGATACAAACTATTCTGGCTGGGGACTTGGGAGTGACTTCCACTAGGGCCGAAAGCTGTTCAAATGTCAAAATTGGACCTATTATCAAGGCCCAAATATGGATCACTGGGGCATTCAGAAACCGTGATTCCAGTTTCACCAGGAATTTGACCACAAAACTTAGCACGGCTAAACAAAATCATTGTCGTGTGTAAATAGTTTCCCATATCTTCCTGCCCCTTCCCCCACCTAAAAATTATACCTCCCAAAACAAGAACAAGTCAACAAATCAAGGTGGGTAAGCACAGGCCCAAAATAAATGTGCTTCTGGGTTGGATTTAAGTTAAAGACAACATAGTCCAAACCATAAAAAGAAAACCTCGAGCATCAAGTCGCGTCACCATTAGCCAAGATGTTGCAACCTAGAATCCCCAATTATTGCCACGCACGAAACAAAGAAAGCCTTATCAAGTCACGCTGCGGTTTCAACTGGGAAGTGCCTCATCCCAAAAGCTAATCTATGAAGTTGGAGAGTCCAAAGTCTATATAGATCTTATACCAAAATCTTATGTTTCCTAAGTGGGACTACAAGTCCCGGAGTAGGATAGTAACACTCAAGTCTCACCATTCAAGCCATTCATTATACATGTACCAGCAATGATCCACCTAGGGTATGACTCGCATGTTCTCCTTCACTGTCTTGTGCGTTACTCTCTTGTAACTCTCCCTCTTATTCTGCTTTTGTGCATGTGTCTAAAGGAGAAAGTAATTACCCGAACCAAATCCCAAAAGAACCGCGTGCAACAGGAGAATGAACACTAAACTATAAAAGTGACAACGAAGTCAAAAGATGTGTTGTGTTTTCAATTGAGTTGCAATTTTTAACTACGGAGAGAAGAAAGAGAAAAAAAATAGAGAAATTGTAAAGCGACCAATTCAACTTATGGTAAGTGAAGGCCATCCTTGTGCAATAATTTTGTTGGATTGAAGTGTGGATATTGCATTAAAGGTTTTTGTTGGGTGTTCCGTGGACACATAACAATTCAACTAACACTTAAAAGTTCGTAATTGAAGGCGTTTTTTATATTTCCGTAACACATGTGATTTCAACCACTTCTATATTAGACAATGCATAAGAAATTTGCTGACTCTTTAGGTAAAAATGGGCTTTGCTGAGATGATGTCTGAATTTCAGATCTCTTCCCGTCAAGCAATGAAGCTGAGTAGGTTAGTGGTTACGCACCATAGAACAAACTGCTATTTGGCACGCCAGAGATACAATGCATACAGCTGAAGCTGTTTTTGTTCTTTACCCTGGCCTTCTTTTCACTCAAACACCAATGAGCATGTTGTCCTTTATGACAAGGGTTTTTCTAACAGAGTTGCTTATAATACAAGCAAGGCCAACACATATATAGCTAACTTAACAAGCACAACCTTTACCGTTCACCATCATAATCTATTATATTTTTGGTAGTTAGTAAAATATCGGATTACTAACTCTACATATTGATTTAAGATACAACATCAGTATCACATGACATAAGGTACCAGATATACATTGCCAACTAAAAGAAGTAATAAAGCACAACATCCAAATATTCATACATTTATATCAAGTTCAGTCAAACTACACAAGTTCATGGCACTTCAACGAAACTAGAGTGTAAATATGACATTGCATTGTCTATGAATTTCAGTTTTCGAAATATATTTACAGATCCATATAACACAAGATCTAAAGTCTAAGGGGTGTTTGGTACCAAGATAATTTCTGAAATCCTTGGAAAGCTTGGTAGGGATAATTAAAATGTTATGTTTGGTACCAATAATTACAAATCTTTCCCTGGTAAGAAGTTTGCCTGGATTTTGTTGTTATGTGTAAATTCTTATACGGTTGCCTTGTTAGAAATTCCATAACCAAAATTATATAGACCAAATTAACCCTATAGTTTTGTGTACTAATTTTGAATGAAAAATTAAAGGTGAGGTTATTTTTGTGAAATAACCCATCATTCCTACTACTATTTTACAATCAACCAAACATCAACTTATAAACTTAATCAAATATTCCCGGGACAAATTTTGGTCAACCAAACACAATTTTGTAACTTACCCGGAACAAAATATTTCTCACCACATTCCGGCAAAATTATTTTCTCAGTAATTTTTTTTTCTCCTGTACCAAATGCCCCCTAAACTCTTTTCTTACGATCTAAATGTATATCAACCTTGGTAGAATGGTTCAAGTTGGAAATCGTCCAGTGGAAGGGCAATGAATGTCTGAAGTGAAGAAAAGTACCGCCAATATACCAAAAATCCAAATGCAGAAACAGATAAACAACATTTTATTTTTAGCAGAAATCACTTGTGCAGACCGATCGAAGTCTTCTAGCAAGGTATTTATACAGTGATCTTCTATGACATACTCGAGTATTTCATCCATAAGCTTCCTATATTGAGAAGCATTGTGCGAGTAGAAAATCTCAGGTTGAGCATTTATGAGAGAATTTGCAACAATCTCCGCCTCCATGGAAGTGAACATAGCTTTATCCAACTCATAGGCACCTAAACAATTAGTGGCTCTAATCTCTACTTCCTCAACGATCCTTTTGGACGGCATTATATCAGATGGAAGCAGGGTTTATAACGAAGATTCTTCCAACAACAAGGTCTGATAATCATTTGAATCAGTTGAGGCCTCCAATACACTTGTTCTTTCTAATTTATTTTCTCGGAATCCAAACAGTACATATATTATACCAAATAGAGCTTGATTGCTAAGCAATTTGTGCCAGAAACGCAGCATGAGGCGTATATTAACTATAAATAAGCAAATTAATAATCGAAGCTCTGCTACTTAGCGAATCTATTTTTTTTTTCGAATAAATGATTAAAGATAAAGAGTGCGTCGAAATTCTTGTTGCTTCAATTTGAAAAACGATCAATGTGATGCTCAAAACCACGATGCATTTTCCGCAACTCTTACATTTTTTTTATCTTAAATATATTATGATGAGCTGAATAGTATAAAAAATTGTAGACAGATGCAACGTGTCAAATTTGACTAAAAATTGAAATAAGCAATTCATATTAAAACTTACTGCAACGTCTTGATTGCGATTAGCATGTGATGATGCCTCACAGATTGGAGAGAAATCAACATAATCTTTGAAAACAGATGTAAATGCTGAATTCAAGCGTTGATTTGTGATCTGACAAAAGATGAAAACAGAAAGGAACGTGAGACATCAAACACGAACAAAAGGAAGAAGTAAGGGTTTAGAATTCTGCTGTGCCTTTTTAAACTTCGGAACATCCTTCGATCTGCAATTACGCTTCTTTGCTGGGGAAGAATAGAACTTTTGAGGTGTTTCGTATTCTCTCATTGGCGGGAATTGATTAGTATTTTGTTCAATTTAAGATGTGGAAATGAGAGTTAGGAGTTCCAACTAACCAGACCCGTGTATATATACCCGACGGGTTCTAATATAATTGAACCAAAGCGGTATTCACATAAAGAGAAGTTAATATTTTATCTTTTTTCATAACCATAATTTTGTTGCTGATATATATATATATATATATATATATATGGAACAGATTATATTTATAAAAAAATTTGTTTATAAACTACACTACCTTCTTTCGGGAAACCGGAAGAAGATAGTGTAATTTGTAAAATTTTGTCAAAAAAGTTTGTAAATAGATACTTCCCCTATATATATATATATATATATATATATATATATAATGGGTCAGGATCATTTTGCACCGGTGTAAGTTACACTTTTAATCTTGTCCGTTAATTCCACTTATATCTAAGGGCGCTAATTTTTTAAAATGTGAGCCATTGGATAGAAGTGGATCAATGGTCAAGATTGAGTGTAAGACTTTTAACTCTTACATCGGTGTAAGAATATCCAGCCCCATATATAAATAAGTGAAATAAATATTTATCATGTTGTAATATATAAAATTGATCTACTACACATACATAAAAGCATGTGAGATTCATATTTTTTTCTTTTCTCCTTATATGAGCCCATAAGAAAAAAATTTATCTCCTAAATACATTAAACTCATATATCAATCTATCCAGAGTTAGAAAAAAAAACAAACCAACTATTGTCAAAAGACTCAACCAAGTAGAGCTCAGCCAGTGTCAAGCATGTACCGTACTTTTAAAAGAAAGTCTATATTACTTTTGAAAATCAGCTGGTATCAAGTGACTTCGTCACTGAATCTATCATTAATTACCAATCTTATTCTCACTTCATCACTTATGATAAATGAGGGAGGATATTCTATTAAATTTTTTTACTATCACCATTGGATGAGAAAATGTTAAAAGGTTTTTGAAAAAAGAGAAAATGTTGATCCTGAAGAACATGTAATTTTTTAAATTGTATTTTTTTTAATTTTTTTGGATAGAACATGTAATTTTTCAACTTGTTGGCAACAACATCTAATTATAGTGGAAATAAGGATCCCAAAACATGATCAATATTTAATGCTTAGCTTTATCTTTTGGCAAAAACGTGATGTTTATGTTTAGATATTTTATTTAAATAAGTGAAATCCAAAGTTTGATTTCGACTTATTTAAAATATGATGTTTAATTGTAACTTGTTTAGTTATTTTATAACTCTGTTATTTTTTTTCCTGTCGAATATCTTATTAAAGTACTTCAAAATTTATTAATTTAATATTTAATACATATTTTTTTTTCTAAAAGATGAAATAAATATAAAAAAAGTAAAAGAATAATTGTACATGTAAATAGAATTACAATTTTCTGAATAATAAAATATATAAATCATTATCATCAATAACTCTTTTCTTATCTAAAATATCAATTTTTGGCATATATATATATATATATATATATATATATATATATATATATGTACATATTCAAATGAAATATTCATAAATTTTTAATGTCAAAGCTATAAAATTTATACTTTGAATGATCTATATATTGTTTCTTAAAGATAAAATTGAACTTATTTACTCAGATAAAAAGAAATTAATGTGTTGAACTTAAATAAGGATATAAAATTTTAATTTTAAAATAAAAATTAAATGGCGCAAATACAACTTGGAGAACCCAAATGTAATCCATAATAATGGGCTTCATTCATTTATCAACCAGAATCTCACCCTAACGGGCCCAGCCCGAAGAATGAGAGAGAACTGGGTTTGGCAAGCACGTGTCAGCCCAATAACTGAGTTGATTGGCGCCAAAGTTTTCCCGCCAAATGAAGGGACCGTATAAAGGACGGTTTGATATCCCTTGTGTCTCAGAAGAAAGAGAAAGAAGCAGAGAGTGATAGAGATTGAAGTTAGAGAAGCATGGAATCAGGAAATCCCGCATCAACGCCAGATCTTTCATCGCCGACATCTCCTTCTGCTAATTTCAACACAGACCAGCTTCCTCACACTCCCACAAGCCATGTCTCTGAAGACGACGAGGCTTCCGTTGACCCCCAAGTCATACGAGATGAACCTGAAGAAGAACAACCTGGCGAAGAAGAAGATGGAGAAGATCTTTATAATGATAACTTCATGGAGTCAGTCCTCTATTTTTTATTTTTTTATTTTTTATTTATCAGAAAAACCCTAATTCCTTTTTGTTGTTGTTGGCTAATAACTTCTTGTTAACCGAATGAATGAACAGTGATTATCGGAATATGGAGGAGGCTGACCAGTTCGAATCAGTTGGGCTGGATGACACTTTGGAGGACGATAGGGATTTCGATCAGATCATGGAGGATCGAAGGGCTGCAGAGAATGAACTCGATGCACGTGAAGGTCGCATTTCTAATCGCAACAAGCTTCCTCAGCTTCTCCACGACCAGGGTAATCTTTTCTCTTTCCTTCATTTCCATTTATTTTGTCCCTAATTCCTCTATTCTCGAGTAGCAGTTCGCACACAATGAATTCTTATTCGTCTTCAAATTGTCTAGGCAATTGAGTTTGGTCCTGCCAAATCCACTGATCTTATTAATTATATCTGGACCACTATATATTTTTTGCAAATCCATGAAAATTGTTTGTGTACTATACATCAAATAATTCATTGCTCTTTAAATTACAATGTTATTCTGTTGGTCCTTGAAAATAAAACTATTGAATTATATTGACATCGGGGAAATTGATTGAGTTATTCGATTTTTTTTAGTAGTGGTTGGAATATAAGTGTGTGTGAAGCATTGATGGATTGGCAGTAAGTATATGATGCATATGATCTACTTACTGCTGCACAAGCTTTAAAGGAGCTAGAGAGAGAAAAATTCACTTGAATGTTTGTTATTATTGTTAGCAAAGTTTTTGACATGGAAAACAATTGTTGTTGGTGTATGAACTTTCTGTTGCAGATACAGATGATGACAGCTACAGGCCTTCCAAAAGGGCTCGAGCCAGGCCTCCTATACCAAGCGATGATGATGTTGATGGGATGCCCAGTTCCCCTGGAAGGTCACAAGGAGGACACTCAAGAGAGGATGTTCCAATGACTGATCCAACTGAGGATGATCCAGATGATGTACTGTGTGCTTTGAATTTCTTTTCTTTTCTTTTAAAAATGAAAAAAAAAATACTTAGCAGCTATGCATTTGATTTTATTTCACAATTAACATGTGTACATGGAATGTAGGATGGATATGATGACGAAGGGGAGTATGAGATGTACCGAGTTCAAGGAACACTTAGAGAGTGGGTTACAAGAGATGAAGTGCGCCGCTTCATAGCCAGGAAATTCAAGGATTTCTTACTGACATATGTTAATCCGAAAAATGAACCCGGCGACTTTGAATATGTGCGGCTGATAAATGAGATGGTGTCAGGTAATATATTTTCTAAACATGGCCTTCAATTCTTGAGAGTTGTGACAATGAACAGCATCAACTTAGTTACTGTGTCTGTTAATTGCAGCTAATAAGTGCAGTTTGGAGATAGATTACAAACAATTTATCTATGTCCATCCCAACATTGCCATTTGGCTGGCTGATGCACCTCAGTCCGTTTTAGAAGTAATGGAAGATGTTGCCAAAAACGTTGTCTTTCAGTTACATCCAAATTATAGAAATATACATCAGAAGATTTATGTTCGCACCACCAACTTACCAGTTTATGATCAGATTCGAAATATAAGGTGACATTAAAAACCAAACAGATGGATTAGTTGATTCTCCTCCCATTTCTTCCATTGGATGGAAAACTAAAAGTTGTTTTCTTTGGAGCAGGCAGATCCACTTGAATACAATGATCCGAATTGGGGGAGTAGTAACTAGGCGCTCCGGAGTTTTCCCCCAGTTACAACAAGTGAAGTATGACTGTAGCAAATGCGGGGCTATTTTGGGACCTTTTTTTCAGAGTTCCTATTCAGAGGTGAAAGTTGGATCCTGCCCCGAGTGTCAATCAAAAGGGCCGTTCACTGTCAATATTGAGCAGGTACAGCTTTTCAAGTCCTTGTGTTCTACTTCTCTATTTTGCTAAAGAAGTTAATAATTAGGTTATTGAAATTAAACCTTTGGAATTTGGATACACAGATAGGGCTGATTATTGGCCTTCACTTTGCCTAGACCAAATGACTCCATAAGGCTAGTTCTATTGAGATGTTGTATTGTTTTTTTGATTCACAAATGATAATACTTTTTGGATCTTCTGAAACAAAATAAGTTGACAACCAACATTGCTGAAAAGACAAATAAACTCATTTTCTCCTTCTCTGCTTGCTGTAGACAATCTACAGGAATTTTCAAAAGCTTTCTCTCCAAGAGAGCCCAGGAATAGTCCCTGCAGGTCGACTTCCAAGATACAAAGAAGTGATACTATTGAATGATTTGATTGACTGTGCTCGCCCCGGCGAAGAGATTGTAACATCCTCTGCTTGGACTTGTTATTTTTTGGTCTTGGGTGATCCAAATGACTTTCATATAAATATTCTGTTAAAATGTTCCAGGAGGTCACAGGTATTTATACTAATAACTTCGACTTATCCCTGAACACAAAGAATGGATTTCCAGTGTTTGCCACTGTTGTTGAGGCAAATTATGTTACGAAGAAGCAAGACCTCTTCTCTTCCTACAAACTTACCCAGGAAGACAAAGAAGAGATTCAAAACCTGGGCAAAGATCCCCGAATTGGAGAAAGGGTTTGTGTCCTAGAAATTTTTTTGGTATATTTTATTTTGCCATTTAATTATTTGTTGTGTAATGTTTGATAAATTGAATTTCAGATTATCAAGTCTATTGCTCCATCAATCTATGGTCATGAGGACATAAAAACTGCAATAGCTTTAGCTATGTTTGGAGGTCAAGAAAAAAATGTTAAAGGAAAGCATCGACTGCGAGGAGACATAAATGTTCTTCTTCTCGGTGATCCAGGAACAGCAAAGTCTCAATTTCTTAAGTATAAACTTTACCAAAGTCTCAATTTTCCATTTTTGATAATGATCAAATAAATAATAAATTTGACCAAAATCTGCTGCAAGGTACGTTGAAAAAACGGGGCAGAGAGCTGTATACACTACCGGCAAAGGGGCTTCTGCTGTGGGTCTCACAGCTGCAGTTCACAAGGATCCAATAACAAGGGAGTGGACTCTTGAGGGGGGAGCCCTTGTTCTAGCTGATAAAGGAATTTGTCTTATTGATGAGTTTGACAAGATGAATGACCAGGATAGGTAAGAAAAAGATCATTCTTGAGATTTCTTGGTTACAATTTCCGAGCCTGCACCCTCACCGGATGAAGAGAATAAGTTATCAGTTGTGTCTGACCATTAAGATGTCTATATATTTATGTATATGGTATCAGGGTAAGTATCCATGAAGCCATGGAGCAGCAGAGCATAAGCATATCAAAAGCGGGAATCGTCACATCTCTTCAGGCACGCTGTTCTGTCATTGCTGCCGCAAATCCAGTTGGAGGAAGGTATGCAAATATGTATGGTTGCATGTTTCTGTGAGCAAGTTATCACTGTTCATCAGTGTCACAGCTGAGACTTGAACTTCTCTGTCATACATATTGAATGATATTGGAACTACTACTGAGTACTTAAATTTAATTCTTTGTTGGATTTGTAGATACGATTCCTCAAAAACATTCTCTCAAAATGTTGAACTGACGGATCCTATTGTTTCTCGTTTCGACATCCTCTGCGTTGTGAAGGTTATGTTTAAATTCATCGCATCTTCAATATAGTCTTCACTTATTCATATTTATTGAGAGGTTTCTTTGATTTTACAGGATGTGGTTGATCCGGTCACTGATGAAATGCTTGCAAAGTTTGTAGTTGACAGCCACTTCAAGTCACAACCCAAGGGTGCTAACAAAGATGATAAGTCCTTGAGCGAGTCCCAAGATGTTTATGCAACTGGCATGCCAGCTGATCCCGAGGTCTTTACTCAGATCCTGCTATTGCTAGTAATCTTTATTTAGGTGTACTTATGTGGCTTCTATATTTCGTGATTTTTGGCTTATTTACAGATACTTCCTCAAGATCTGCTGAAGAAGTACATTACATATGCCAAGTTGAATGTTTTTCCAAGGTTACATGAAGCCGATATGGATAAACTGACACATGTATATGCTGAACTGCGGAGGGAATCTTCAGTAATGTCTTGTCTCTTCTCTCACCAAAAAATTGTGATTATGTTTGTGTATCGGCTTCACTAACATGCTGCTCTTATTCTCTTGTATAGCACGGACAAGGAGTCCCCATTGCCGTAAGACACATTGAATCAATGATAAGAATGTCTGAAGCCCATGCGAGAATGCATCTCAGACAGCATGTTACACAAGAGGATGTGGACATGGCAATTCGTGTTCTACTTGATTCATTCATTTCAACCCAAAAATTTGGGGTGCAGAAAGCTCTGCAAAAGGTATAGAAAGATATTCTAGGCCTAACACGGAGTTCTATTAAATCCTGATATTCCATGGCATCTTATTTTACCTTTTTTTTGGCATTCTTTTTTTTTTTTAAATGCCTACCGATTTGCAATAGTAAATATGTTTAGAATTCGTGAAATTTGAATGGACAAATGTCTTCCCCTAAACAATGAGCTCACTGTTGCAGAGCTTTAGAAAGTATATGACTTTCAAGAAGGACTATAATGAATTGGTACTATATCTTCTACGGGAGCTTGTAAAGAATGCTTTGCATTTCGAAGAAATTGTCGCTGGATCTGCTTCAGGGTTAACTTATGTTGATGTCAAATTAGAGGATCTCTACAATAAGGTAATGATATTTGTCCTTCTATGTTTGCTTTAGAACCAAGATAGTAGTGGCTCAACTCTCTTTGTTTAACATTAAGCAGGCTCGAGAGCATGAAATTTATGATCTGAAACCCTTCTTCAGCAGCAGTCACTTTTCAAGGGCCAATTTTGTGTTGGATGAAAAGCGAGAAGTGATCCGACATCAACTTGCTAGATGAAAGTAGAATGCATCTAAGGATTTTGATCGGGTATTATTTTGGAAGGGCCTTTGAATGATCTCAGTTTTTTTACCATGAATCTAGATGCATTAATTTAATCATAAATAATTTTGTATAATTTGACCGAAATATCACAGTGCTTTTCAGTGGTTTGGGGCCGGTAATGGTGCCTGTTGGATTGAGGATTATCTCCATAGACACTTCCCTTCAGTTCCGTTTAGATTGCTATCATTTCTCGCCAATGCCACATATATTATAGCAGTTTAGAACTTGCAATATTTTCTAAGCCGGTATCATTGTCAGTTGTGTGTTACTAAAAACGAACATCTCTTTTGCCTGATGCAATATGTGCTTTCAGCCTTTCAGGTACAATGGAAGCAACCTAGCTCCTGCATCTTGGTTAAAAACAAAATAGTTGGGATCTCTTTTTAGGTTGTGATGCACCAAATAGATAGCTCACTAAATTGACATGCATTCAACAGTTTGTAAAGCGAAGTATAATAGTTGACAGATCATCCAAATTTCAACTATCACTTAATTCTCGTAACTGACAATACACTGATGCTGTTTCTCGTGATTGCTTTTCTGCCAATTTGGACTCAAGTTAATGGTAGGGGTTTCGTTAGGTTTTATTATTATTTTTTAAATAAATAAATATTAAATAATCAAAGTGTGTAACTAGTGATTTTATAATTTTAAATATTGGTTGAGTTTATGTTCTTTTAAAGAACACAATTTGTATTTTTTTAGTTTTTAACATGTTTTAGCAGTAAGATGAAGTTATAATATGAAGAAAAAAATTTCAAATCACAAGTGACTTAGAATAAGGGGAAAAAGTAATTTTTTATATTATA
This sequence comes from Gastrolobium villosum, assembly GCA_032173675.1. Taxonomy (NCBI): domain Eukaryota; kingdom Viridiplantae; phylum Streptophyta; class Magnoliopsida; order Fabales; family Fabaceae; genus Gastrolobium; species Gastrolobium villosum. The sequence continues at coordinate 89,518 of JAVKPL010001180.1, read as the reverse complement.
ATTATGTTTTATTGATAAGATATAGTATAAAACTGGTAAAATATAATGTTAAACATTAAAAGAATATAAGATTGTGTTTTTTAAAAGGACAATATTTTTCCCTATAAGTATCTGGTCTGTAATTTTTATTGGTTTACAAAAGTGAAAACGCAAAAAACATCTTGTGGTTTAATCTTTTATCAGTGAGTAGCCAAACTTTTTCTTTTCTTTATTTATGTGCTAAGAAATAACAATGAGCAGCCGAAAGACACAAGCAGAAGTAACTCTGCTGCAATCTATCTTCAGATCCGTTGTCGTTTATTAAATCACGATTGAGTTTTTAGAATCCAAGCTACTTATAATTCGACCTATTTAAGGTTAATTAAATCGAGTTTAAATTACACAACGTACTTTTGTATTAAGTTTAAGAGAAAAATGTTTTGGTATTATTTCCAAAACAACATCGTTTTTTGGTATTAAAATCTTAAAAAATTATAAATATAAAGACTATTATAACCCTTAAATAAATTAAAATTATAAAAATACCATGATTTTCGTCCCAAAATGACGTCGTATTGGGTTTACTGCAGATAACTTATCCACAGTAACCGCAGAAAAAGCGAACTTACGTTTAATTAAGCTTTTAAGTTAACTTAGCTTTATGATGGTAGTACTAAAAATATAAGATACATAGTTTGTAAAACTATCAAAAAAAATAAAATAAAATAGTTTGTAATTTTATTTTGAACTGTTCTCATACGTTATGTTCTGGTAGTATTAAATTGGTCTAGCAATGATTCAATTAGACCCAAGAATTTCACCTATTTAAAAAATAATAGATTTAATTTTTTAGTTATTATTTATGAAAAGGGTGTCAAATAAAATATATTTTGACACTTTAATAAGCAAATCACACTTAGAGGTGTTAAAGTGGACCGCTTGCTGAGTCTCGCCGCCCCATAATCAACTCGTCATAAAATAAGTTAGCCTGTCTTGTCTCGCTTGGGTTAAAAAACTCAATCCGGCCCGACACGTTTGGTGGGCGGGGCTGGTTGATCCGCTGACCCGAATATGTTTAACATTTACACGCCCGTTCGCCTCACTTTTGAGAATAAATTGTAAAACTCAGCCTGGCCTGTCCCATTTTGCGAGTAGGGTGGGTCTCTCTACCGAGCCAAGCTTGTTTTGACGGCTCTAGGCACACTTCATAGTTTTGATAAATTCTTGAATTTCTATATTTTAATTTAGTTTTTCTTTCCATGAAATAATAACAAAAATGCTATATAAACAACTTCTTTAAAGAATAGCTGATATATATATATATATATATATATATATATATATATATATATATATATATGAGTTCGTTTTTTTTTTGGAAACAGAGGAATTAAAAACAAACTAAAGCCTAATTACACGTGGCCAAGCCACTCCCCTAGAGTCATTCTCCAGCAACCCAAGACAACTTTGGGGAGGAGTATCCATCAAAACAGTTTCCCAATTCAAAGATTGAGAGTACCCCGCCAGCCAGTCAGCCACTCTATTGCCCTTTCTATAAGTATGAACAAAGGACACCTGTCAATCACGATCCTTCAACTTGTTGATCTTCTTCACCAGGCCTGCATACGGATGATTTGAATCACACCCAATCCGGATCATATCCAAAGCTACTTGGGAATCCCCTTCGCTGATCACCTTCCTATACCCAAAATTCCAAGCAGTCTGTAATCCCAGTAAAAAGCCCCATAATTCTGCTTTGACAGAGCTACCTACTCCCAGGTTTCTAGCAAATCCCATAAGCCAATGCCCACATTCATCCCTTAGGACTCCTCCACACCCACTCTTTCTATTACCTTCCAAAGCAGAACCATCCATGTTTATTTTTATCCACCCCATCGGAGGAGGTACCCATTGAACAAGGGTTTCCACTTTCTGCCCAACTTGCAGCCCAGTATCTCTGTACAGTTTCCTTGCCTCGAAGAAATTTTGCAAGAAAGTCCGAATAGATCTAACTATATCCTCTATTGTAGAATTAGTATTTTCAAAAACAAAACTATTCCTATCTTTCCATATAAACCAGCAAATAAGCCCAAATAAAATACTGCCATCCAAGCCTCCCAGTAAGCTAATTTTTGGAAATAAATTGGACACTAACTAGTTCTACAGGTTCTGGCTACAAAAAGCTGTCCAATTCTCCCTACTAATAAATTGTCTCCATATTCGTTGAGACCAGGAGCACTCCCTCATGACATGACTGCAGCTTTCAGGATAGGAGTTACATCTAGGACAAGTATTTGAGGCAGAAAAATGCCTTTGAAACCTCCTTAGGTTGGTTAGAAGATTTTCACCAAGCAAAAGCCATAGGAAAGTCTTGACTCGAGGAGGACCCTCTCATTGCCAAACTGAGTTCCAGTGAGGCTGAACCTGAGGAGGATCTTCAATACAGAGGCTATTCAAAGCTGTCTTGAAGGAAAAGTTACCATCATGGGATTGCTCCCAAATCACCTGATCATCCCCATCATCCAGCCGAGGGGGACAGGTACCTGCAATACAGTTCAAAGCTTCTTGTGTTAGAAAATCCCCAAACTCCTGCCATTTCCACTCTCCCTGATGATCCACCATCTGAGCTATCATAACAGTATGGATGCCAGGGGGTAAGTCCTGGACTGTATGCTCTTTTAGAGGGCCAATGGGCAACCATTTATCCTCCCAAAATGAACTATTAACACCATTCCCAATAAAGATCCTTGACCCTTCATAAATTTTGGGCCACACCCTCGATAAGCCAAGCCATAAATTAGAACAGCCACTTCTTTTCTTGATCGAAGGCATCAACCCATCCTCCACTTTATATTTACTTCTCAAAACCTGCACCCAAAGATCATTCCTATGAGTAAGAGTTCTATGCCCAATTTTCATGAGGCAAGCTTTGTTGGTAAGTCTCAAACTCCTAATCCCAAGACCACCCTTCTCTTTATTCCAAGGCAATGCATGGACTTTCCTAGCATCTTGATTGGAACCCCAAACAAAACCCCACATTTTCTTCTCAACTTCATCACACGTCCCAAGGGGCAGAAGAGCAGTCTGCATAGAGTAAAATGGAAGGGCAGCCAGGACAGATTTGGTGAGCACAATCCTACCTGCCATGGACAAGGATTTAGCCTTCCAAGCACTAAGTTTGCTATTCGTCTTGTCAATTATATACCTAAAGGTATTTTTATTAACCCTCTTGTGGAGGATAGGAATCCCCAAGTACTTGCCTAAGTCAGCAGTTGGAGCAAAATTCAAAATTTGGCAAAGATCTCCTCTCTTAACATGATTCACATTTCTCGAAAAGAAGCACCTTGTCTTACTGTTGCTCACCTTCTGCCCAGAAGCATTGCAAAAATGATTCAAAATATCAGAAACCAGCTCAGCTTGCTCTACCGAGGCTTCAGCAAACAGGAGCAGGTCATCTGCAAAAAACAGGTGGGAAATGGGAGGACCTTTTCTACCCAGCTTAATCGGATGCCACCTCTTCTGATTCACAGCCACATTAATGAGTTGACCAAGTCTTTCTATGCACAGAACAAAAAGATAGGGAGATAGAGGATCTCCCTGTCTTATACCTCTAGAGGGTGTGAAATCAGTTGTTTGGGCGCCATTCCAAAGCAAATTCATGGATGATGATGACACACACTCCATAATAAGATCCACCATGGAACTAGGAAAACCAGCCACTTGGAGGGTCTCCCTGAGAAACTCCCAGCTAACTCTATCATAAGCCTTTTCCAGGTCAACCTTAATAGTCATCCAACAACCATTCTTTCCTTTCCTAGCTCTCATGGAATGAAATATCTCTTGACTGATCACAATATTATTCGAAGCATGCCTCCCTTTCACAAAGCTGCACTGATTCGGCATAATGAGATCCCTCATATAATTCTTCAAACGGGAAGCCACAATTTTTGTAACCACCTTGTAGATGACATTGCATAAACTTATAGGTCTAAACTGACTTATAGCTTCAGGATTCTCGACTTTGGGAATCAGACAAATTAAGGTTTGGTTAATACCTGTAACTCTCTTCGGGTCCTTAAAGATGTCCTTAATGGTGTTACAAACTGAATCTCCCACAATATCCCATTGGGAATGAAAGAAGACAGCATGAAGCCCATCCACTCCAGGGGCTTTGAACGGATGCATCCCAAAGATTGTACTTCTGATCTCAGCTGAAGTTGGGGAAGCTTTGAAATTCCTCCAAGTATGATCCTCCAAGGAAGGAAATAAACCTCCAATACACAGCTTGGGTAAGTTATGGGCCTCCTCCTCGTACAGATTTTTAAAGTAATTAACAGCTAAGAGTTTGAGCTCCTCTGGCTCTTCCACCCAAACTCCCTCATCATTTCTTAAAGCTGTTACTTTATTTCTCCTTGTTCGGGCAATGGTAGCTGAGTGGAAGAATCTTGAGTTTCTATCACCGAAAGCCAACCAATTGCATCTTGAACGTTGGAACCAAGTTAGCTCCTCCTGGACAAAGATAGCATTTAATTCCTGCCATAGGTCTTTGTGCAATCTGTCAAGAGCCTCATTTGGACCCCTGCTAAGCTGGAACTCAACTCCTCTCAATCTACGTTGGATATGGTATTTCTTATTTTGCCTAGCCTTGAAACTATTATGGTGCCAAGTTGTAGCATCCTGATGGAACTTAGTTTTAGCTGGAATCCACTCAGAATTACGTTGCCAACATCCCTTCATCACATCTCCAAAACTATCATTTGTCAACCAAGCAGCCAGAAAACGAAAAGGTTTCAGGCCCTTATTATGATCAACAGGTGAGGTATCCCTAAGGATAATGGGCCTGTGATCCGACCCATTAAACAGAAGGTGAGAGATAGACCTATTAGGGAACCCCAGATGCCAAGCTTCATTAACCACTAACCTATCAATTCTTTCTTGAAGGCAGCCCCTTTTCCAAGTAAATTTCGGGCCAGCAAAGCCCAAATCAAACAGACTGCAGTCACTAAGGCAAGAAGCAAATTCATCAGTACTACCCCAACACAAACCTGATCCACCCTGCTTTTCCCCTGCTTCAAGTAACACGTTAAAATCCCCCATGACAGCCCATTTGTTCACACCCCCATTGCTAATTCTCCTCAAACTATCCCATAGCTCCCTTCTTTCCATCCTCCTGGGGCTACCATAAACAAAGGTGAAGTTTTCCTCCTGATCAACACCCGGCCACCTCAGCTTGGTATGAACAAATTGGTGATTATCCTCTAAAATGCTAACACAAGTAGTACTTTTATTCCAAAGAAGCCAGATGCCCCCTGAAAAACCCACTGCTTCTCTCCTGAAATAGCTGTCAAAACCCAATCTCCTAGTAATATTTTCAGCTCTCTTCCCACTGATTATAGTCTCAAGCAAGGCAAGTACTTGAATTTTATTCTGAACCACCAGATCTTTAATAAGAGTAGAAAAACCTTTTCTCAATAAGATAACTTATCTAACGTGAGCTCAAAACGACGTCATTTTGAGGTGGAAATTAAGGTATTTTTGTAATTATAATTTATTTTAGGGTTATAATAGTCTTTTCATTATAATTTTTTAATTTTTCAACCCAAAACGATGTCGTTTTGGGAGCAAATGTAGATAACTTATCTACATTTACTTTAGAAACATTAAAGTCATTTGCATTTATTTCCAAAACGACGTTGTTTTGGTATTGAAATCTTAAAAAATTATAAATATAAAGACTATTATAACCCTGAAATAAATTAAAATTATCAAAACACTATGATTTCCGTCCTAAAACAACGTCGTATTGGGCTTACTGCATAAGAAGTGAACCATATATATATATATTTATATATATATGGGAAAAATATTTCTCAAGCTGCTTGATATAAGTTTATCTCCGGCCACCCCAAAACTACGTCATTTTGTTTATTTATTTTCTTAGATTAATTGATTCACCTTTGAATGATTATGATTTTCTTTTTCTCCCTTTTCCTTTGTCAGCGTTGATCCATATTTGTAAGGTTATGATTTAGTAGCCGAAAATAACATTATCTCAAGCAGATTGAGAAACGATAAGCCCTATATATATATGAGTTCTCTTTTTCTACGATCAATGTAGATAACTTATCTACAATGAGCCCAAAACGACGTCACTTTGATGCGGAAATCAAGGTATTTCTGTAACTATAATTTATTTCAGGGTTATAATAATCTTTTACATTATAGTTTTTTTTATTCTTCAACCCAAAACGACGTCGTTTTGTGAGTAAATGTAGATAACTTATCTACATTCACTTTAGAAACATTAAAGCCTATATATATATATATACAATTAATTATAGATTTATGTAAAAACATTAATAAAATGAACAATTATATATCTTTCTAATAAAATGATTTGGTAATGTGACTGCATATAAGCATTGGTGCAGTCACATAAAAACTACGTCGTTTTGTGTGGAAAAAAGGAAGTTCGCGTTTAAAATTAATTATAGAAAATAAAAATATTATATCTATTTTTACCTTTGTATGGTTATGATTCCCCATATTTAATGTTTTATATTTATTTTCACTTGTGTATGGTTATTATTCCCCATATTTAATGCTTTCACATTATAAAACGACGTAGTTTTATATGACTGCACCAATCCTTAGGTGCAGTCACTTTACATCCGCTAAACCCATATATATACAATTAATTATAGATTTATGTAAAAACATTAATAAAATGAACAATTATATATCTTTCTAATAAAAACTTCTAATTACTTAAAGAATAAAGTATTAAATACCTTTTAATGCTTATTTATTAACGACTATTTCTAGTTACCTTTTTTTTTTCTTTTTCTTTTGGTAAGCAGTTACCTTTTATTTTATACCTATTATTTAAGTAATTATGATTTAGAAAGATGTACATAGATTTATAATGAATATATAAATAACATTATTGTAATGAGACTAATTCGAAAATATTGAAGCTTATTTCTTATATTAGGAAAAATTATTTGTTACTTTAAAAGATATAATTTTCTATCTTTGTTATAAAATAACGTTATAAGATGACACAAGATTATATATTTTAAAGTTTTTTGTGTTTTCTAAAGTTACTTCAGATAACTTTATCTAATGTTCATCGAAACGACGTCGTTTTGAGACGGAAATCATGGTGTTTTTATAATTTTAATTTATTTTAGGGTTATAATAGTCTTTATCATTCTAACTTTTAAAATTTTCAACTTCAAAACGACGTCGTTTTGATGAACATTAGACAAAGTTGTCTAAAGTAACATCAGAAACTTTTTTTTCCTTATTTTAAAAGTACAAACATTTTTTGCTACAAATTATTATTACTATTTGGGATTTACATTTCTGCGGCAGATCTACGTGCAGTAATTAAATACTTGTTATATATATATATATATATATATATATATATATATATATATATATATATATATAGAGAGAGAGAGAAACATATAAGGATTATATATCCTTTTAGATCCTAACCGTTGATTCTTGTCCATCAACGGTTCTAATTTATTGTAAAAATTATTAATTAATTAATAACAAATTTGACCCATTAAGCTTGACCCAATAGATTATAACCGTTGATGGACAAAAATCAACGGTTAGGATCTAAAAAGATATAAACTTATATCCTCTCAGATGTTATACCTATATATATATATATATATTTGAAAGCATTAAATGCAACTAATCGCCTTGCCATATATATGTTTGAAAACATTAAATGCAGCGAATCGGCAATTAAATACGTGCCATTTATATACTTAAAAATATTAAATTTATGAAATTATAACCATACATCTATCGTTACTGTATATAAAGTGACTGTAAAAATAATTTTACCTTATTATTTACTAATTATCAATTGTGACGTTGCTACGTAAAACAAGCTTATTCACTAATTATCTTATCACTTGTGAGCTGTATAAAGTTTTTAATTGGTGGGAAAGAAAAAAAGGACAGTAAATGCCACATCCCCCTCTCTTGTTATTAGGCTTATAGCCAATACTGGTTTGTATAGCAATGTTAATGATTATTGTCTCTATTCCAATCAAAAGAGCATCGAAGGGTGTACTACAATTCACCATTAACAATACACACACATGCGGTGACAAGCAAAGCAAAAATTATAACGGGATACCCAAAGGCTTGGTGTCTTCCAGCTAAAAACCTTCTTGTATTATAAACCACAGATAACGAATATGCCTCTCCGGCTTTAGCTAAAAAACAAAAAAAGATTGTTCCTCACTTCTTCATTACACAAATTATAAACCACAGAGGCTTACATAATAATACAAGACCATTTTGGCACGGCTCACATTACATGATTTTGGGCTCATTACAATCAATTATTCAAACTTTTACAAAATCTGAAACCCAATAATATTATATATTTATGGAATAATTAATTAATTAGAGGTGGAATCATCAAGAGCTAATATGCGAAGCAATCCATCGAAGTTAACGCCGCCGTTTTGATCCCCACCGCCGAATTTGATCATGGCGGTGATGTCTTCGTCGGTGGCGGCGAAACCAGCCCAAGCCATGTAACTCTTCAAGTCCTGGTGGCTGAGCCTGCCGTCACCGTCCTTGTCCATCACCCTGAACACATCCTCCATGGCCCCACACCCCAACGGTCTCCTCTCCGCGTTCCCGTTAACCACGCGCTCGAACTCCTCGTACTCCACGAAACCGTCCTTGTTGATGTCCGCCACCGTCATCATTGCCCCGATGACGTCATCTCCGCCAGCGACGCCGCCGTAAACCCCGGCGTAGAAGGCGCGGAGGTCGTCACGGCTTATTTTGCCGTCTCGGTCAGCGTCTAGAATGTCGAATGCCGGTCGGAAATCCGACGAGGCGACGGAGGAAGAGGAGGAATGGGTGCGGAGGCTCCGGCCAGAAGGACACATAGTGTTTTTTTGCGTTATGAAGGTTTAAGGAAAATGAGAAGTGAAATGAGATGGTTCATGGTTGTGTTTTTGGTTTTTATAGAAATAGAGTGGACGAATTCTCTCGTGTCCGAGAGTTTGGGGCCCCACATTTTTTGGAAAGGTTTGAAACTATGAATCAGATTCAGCGTCACGAGGGCTTGGGCAGCAAGCTTCTGATTTTGGGACTTATAAATTATAATACGCAAGCGGTGACATCATTCGGATTTGTTTCTTTCGGATTTGATTCCGTTTATGTGATGTGAAATGTTTCGATATTCGAATGCTCACCTCCCTACAATTCATGATTTATTTCATGTTTTGAAGAAAAAAAATCTATATTAGTAGATTTGCGACTGTAATAAATAACAACTTACTTTAGGGTTTTAAATTATATTAATGAACTTCTGAAGAGTAATTCCTATATTGCAAAGATTAAACTTGTGACAAAGAAAAAAACTTATATATGAACATTCAATGTATTTTTTTAATAAACTTTGTTCTGCGCCTTGAGCAGATATGTCCGACTTACGGTCGGGTGTTCAATATTGGATCTAGGGTTTTCTCTCTGGATACCTATGAATTAAGTATCTTGGGAATAGTTGATCACTACACACTGTATGAAGGCCTTGGCCAGAAGATGTGTGTGCACTGCCGTGATTAAGTCAAATAGGATTAGAAAAAATCAGTCATATCTGTGGCGTTTCGTCCCTATTTATAGAACTTACCTCTGGACTTGTGCGGGTTGGGCTTCTTGCTATTGTGGGCATTTCTCTGATCCATAACAAACTTAAAAAAAATTAAAATTATAAACTTTTTGAAAGTAATTTGAGTTCTCTAGTAAAAAAAATTATATTATTTATCGCGATTAATATAAAATTTATAAAATGATAAAAATTGTTTATTTGTAGTTTTTTAAATTTTTGAAACGTTGCATCATTTTTTTATTTTTTTATTTTTGGTAATTAAAAACGCCGTACAATATCAATGGCTTGTGTGTTGACTTAACGGTGTCGAACGTTCCACGCGGCTGTATTTTCTAACACGTTATAATAGGTTTGAACTTTTCTCTTTTTTTCTTTTGGTGAAAGAACTTTTCTCTTTTTTGTTTGTATATCAATATCAATATGTCATCCCACTTGGTTCTTTTCTTCTAAATAAATAGATGTTCACCGAAATGTTAGCATTCTGTTGATTTTATTTTATTTTATTTTATCAATTTTAATATTTTATTGATACTCTCACCATGAATAGTTAATATGCTTTCTTTTATCTAATACTTTTCTTTACTCAAGGTTTGATATTCTGGTGTCCCCCAATATTTGTGCTCAAAGAAATCTTAGCATTCGATTAAATTTTATTTTAATTTTTCGGCGAAATAAGTTAATCAATTTTTGTTTCATGATAAAGTTTTGTTTTTGGGCAAAAATAGAAAAGTTTGATGTCTTGAGAAAATAAAACATAAAACTGATAAAGAGGTTATATTTACAATTTCTTTATGTTTATAATCTCTTATAACTAAATTTTAATTATTGATTTTTGTTAATCAGGTTATATTTATTAAGTCATATTTATTAATTATTAATAAAATATAACTATCAGATTAACGAAAATTAATAATTAAGATTTTGTTATAAGAAATTGCAAGCGAAAGAGACTGTAAATAAACACAAAAATAATTAAACACAAATTAAATAAAAAAAGTAATGACTGACAGAAATTAAATAAACACAAAAATATTTTTAAATATATTTCATTAAAACTTACTTAGACATTTAGAACATAATGATTAGAAACATTACATAAAGTATAGATTACTAAGAGGAGAAAATTTTAACTAATAATAATTTTTAATCCATATCTATATCTCAGAAGTTACTTGACAAGATATAAATGTTATTTTAATTTGAGAATTTTGAAATGAGCTGCAAAAGATTTTTTTTCCGAAGTTTTATATATTGTAATAAAGTGCATATGTCAAATTGAGTGTTATTTTTAATTAATTTTCATGTTATTCCAGATTAAAATCTAAAACGAATAACTTTAAGGATACGCTCTCCACATTATTTTGCACTTTAGGTACATTCTTTGGGAATTTTATGTCACAAGAGTATTAAGTTTCGGATTTGAGTAATCAAAAAAGAAAACTCACTTTTCACCAAAAAAAAAAAAAAACAAAGAAAACTCACTTCCTTAATGAGTGAACCCACGCGAGAGAAAAAAAATAAAATTGAACACTTCAATTTTTATAATAATTCAATTAAGAGATGAAACTTTTAATATTACCAATTAAGCATTTTAGCTTAAAAATAATCAAACCTTTAACAATTTTGTTAAGCTAAAGATTATCTTGAAATTAATGTTCAAAATAAGAGTTTAAAAAACATTAAAAGTTATTTCATGATTATATGAAATTTTAGCTTCAGATATTTTTTTAAAACTCAAATTAAAAACAAGTTGTTGCATAAAGTAATTTATAATTTTTTCTGGGAATCTTCAACTTATTGTTATTCATGATAATTTTTCTATAGTAAAATCTTATACAAAAATATATTTGATTAAATTTCATCTCTAAAGAAGAAAAGAAATTAAAAAAAATACTCATCAAATAAGTATACCCATTTTTTTTTCTTTCTTTCTCAAATCACCTGATTATTAGATAAAAAAAAACTTGAGTTTGAGGTTTTTTCAGAAACCAACTACCGTTTAGGTGGTCAATGTCACCTCATGCGACATTTTTATTTATTTATATTTTTTAATATTTCATATAAAAAAGTACATTCCCCTCTCACTTATTTCATGTACTAAATAACTAAAATTATAAATTATTTGTTTATGAAAATTTTGTATAAACCCATTAATTGATTATTATTGATGTTTAAATGTGTATTCTTATAATCAAATAATGGGTCAAATTTGTGTGTAAATCAACAATAAACAATTAATAGATTTAAAAAAATTACTAAATTATCAATTAATTGATTATAAGAAACCCTTTTTATTGTTGCAAATTTTTTTTTTTAAAACTAGTAAAAAGGAACAATTCATTGTTGGGTCTAAATTTTTTTAAGAATCCATAAATATTAAATACTTGTTTGGAGTTAAATTATAAAAGAATTACACGAATATTATTAAAATTATTAAATACCATTTTTTAAAAAATCAATTACAATAAGTTAATGGATTTATGTAAAATTTTCATTAACGATTAATTATCAGTGTTAGTATTGATTGATAGTTATTCATATTACAATTAATAATTTTAATTATTTAATATTTGAAATGAGTTAGTAATGAATATTTTATAGAATGGTTAATGAAATATGTCACTGAATGGATAAGCAAAATAACAAAAAAATTGAAATTAACCGTGAACCGAACCAAACTGTACTTAAAATAACAAATTTTTAAAAATCAGCTCATGAACCGAATCATTTTTGAACCAAATCAAATTGATTTTTATTATTTTATTTTTAAAAATTTTTAATTTTTTTCTTTTCGAAATAGGGTCGACCCGAATCAATTCTAAACCGTTTACAACCGAACCGAACTAAATCCGAATTGAACCAAATCGGTTTTGAACCGAACTGTTTAAACCAATTTAATTCGATTTTTCAAAAAAATAGTTGGACCAATACACAGTCTTAGTGCCACTCCCTGATTGACCATTTTTTATATATAAAAAGATGGGTTTTATAAGAGTTATGTTGTAGGAAAAGTGATTGTGTAATGTTATAGAGATTCGTTTTGCGTGTTGAATTTTTTTTTTTTTGTATAAAAAGTTGTGATTGAAATTTTTTTATTTTTTTATTTTTGGTACAGATATTGAAAATTTTAATGTCCCATGGGGTGGGGTGATGTTATTGACCACCCCTCAACGATAAATATTTTTTGGCACTCACCAAACTTGAATTTTTTTGGTCTAATGACGTTAGATGATGGATCAAACAGCTGAACTTTGTAACACTACTAAATGGAGCTAACTATGTGAGGATGAGAGTATATATTCGATCTTTCCCAATATCATATTTAAGAGTGATTTAAAACCTTAATCCCGGATCTGACCCGGATCAGACTATTTGAGAAAACGATGAACCCATAGGAATATTTAAAAAAAAAAAACTTTGTAACACTTTGCTATGCATAATTTCATGCTAAATATGACTGTCAATGTGGATGTATGTCATGGATTAATGACATTTATTACTCTCACCTAGACTGTGCTTCCTCAAAACGGGAAAGAAAAGAAAGTCCCCCGTTACAAAGTTTTCACATAAGACTCGTGTATGATAACTCACAAGTTACGTGAGCTGTATAGTTTTGGGTGTTTGAGCCTTTGAGGATTGAAATAGATTACTTTTGAAGAGACAAGTCTTTAAATTCATTTATATCAGTTTTCTCTACATTTTTTTAAAAAACTTTACCATATAATCGTTCTAGTTCTAAGTTCAGACCCAATTCAATCAATCTAAAACAGCTTGAATTAATAGCTTCTTAGTATTAATTATTGTTTTTGTTTATTCAGAAGACAATAAATAAACTATGAAACATACCACACAATTAATAAAAATAATTTTAAGTGTCAAATATCTCATCTCATAAGTCATAACATAATTGGTACCGATAAAGCTCATTTTAAATTGGAAAAAAAGTTCAAAAAAATCTCTTATGGTGTTGCTTTGAATCACTTACACCCTAATTTTCTTTTTTAATCACTTAATCTTATGTGATTTTTTTTCCATCCATTCCCCTGCTTAACATTATTAGGAACTTAACTAAGTATACATATTTTACCTTTCTTAATTAGAAGAAGAAAATAAAGTGATAAAAAAGAAAAATAAGACCAAATGTTATAAAAACTTAGAACACTTAATAAAAGACTAAAAGAAAAAATAGGAAAAAAAATCAAATGTGTCTAAATAAAAAAAATAGAAGAAAAACAAGGTCAAATATACTAAAAATCACAACAGTGGCGGTCCAAAAGAAAAAAATAAATACTGAAGAAAAAAAGAAGAAGATAAAATTATGATAAAAAAAATAAAATAAGAAAGAAATAAAACAAAACGAAATCACAATTATGAGTTTTCAACATTTTTGGTTTTATTTTTTTTTTCTTTTTGTCCTTGATCTATTTTATTCTTTTTTATTTAGATATGTTTGGTATTTTTCCTATATTTTTATTTTTATTTTTGGTCTATTTTATTTTGATTTTCTTTTGTTTTTTTTAGCCTTGTGCCTCCCCATCTACTAAAAGGTTTTCGTAAAAAAAATTAAAAAGAACAGAGAGAATAAATAGAGATATAAAAAAGACCAAATATATTTAAATAAAAAAATAAAATAGATAAAGGGTAAAAAATAAAAAACCAAATATAATGAAAGCTCATAATTGTGATTTCTTTTTATTCTATTTTTTTGTATTCAATATATATTTTTTTATCTAGACTATTTTTAATTTTAGTTTTTTTCTGTCACTTTTGTGATTTTTAACATATTTGGTCTTATTTTTTCTTCTATTTTTTGTCCTTATTCTTTTCTTTTCTTTTGCTAAATACCTTATTCTATTTTTATTTTTTTTGGTAAGCACCTTATTCTATTTTTTTATTTACACACATTTGATCTTTTTCTCTTTTAATTTTTTATTAAGTATTATAAGTTTTCATAATATTTGGTCTTATTTTTCCTTTTTTATCATTTTATTTTCTTGTTCTAAGAAGGATAAAGTATGTATATTTAGGCAAGTTTCTAGCAGAGTTAAGGAGAGGGGTGTGTAGAAAAAACTACATAGGATTAAATAATTAAAAATAAAATATAAGGGTGTAAGTGATTCAAAGCAATAGAACATAAGTTTTTTGAACTTTTTCCTTTTAAATCTTATTTATGAATTATGACTCAACTCAAATTAATAAAAAATTTATGATCTAATAAGTCATCGTTATCTTTATGGTAAAAATATTTCTTTCGTCACTGGAGATAAAGCTATCTCCATTGAGCTCAAAATAATATCATTTTGAGTTATAAGATTAAAAATTTATAATGATAAAGACTAATATAATTCTGCAATATATTAAAAATACAAAAATACATTTATTTCTGTCTCAAAATAATTTATAAAAATGAGTTATATATCCATTCCAAACAGTGTCGTGAAGAAAGTTGTGTGTCATGTATTCTAGTATTATAAATACCATATTCTACCTTGACACATTAGTGTGTTCATTTTGTTTTAAGATCCACTTTCTTTGACATGGAACAAAATGTATAAATGGTAATGGGGGGTTTGGTACAAGAGAAATTTTTTATTATTAAGGAATCATGATTTCAAGGAACATAGTGAGAAAATAATTTTACTAGAAATGTTAGAAAAAATTGTTTGGTTGGTGAAAATATTACTGGGAGTATTGTATTGATTTTTGAAACACTATATTTGGTTAATAGTAAAATATTGTTGAGAATTTCAACGAATTTACACAATTAACCTTGAGTTGACTTTTTTCACCTGAGGGCATGATATGATGAAGGGCAGACTTGTCTGAAATTTTTCCAATTTTTCACGCTCCATTTTTTCAACCAAGTAGGATTCCTCAAATTCCACATTTTCGATTGCATTCAATATCCTCATTCTTATGTGTTATAGCAAATACCGGGAAAAAAGGTTGTCGACCGTAATTTTGTGTTTCTGTGTATCAAACATAGTACTTAAAGAATGTCACTTTAACTTTCCTGGTCATAAAAGATATACCCACGTATCAAACGGCCTTAAAAAGAAAATAAAGATATCCTAAGGGGGCGTTTGGTAGAGGAGAAAATTTTTTTACCTGGGAATCATGATTTCCGGGAATATAACAGGAAAGTAGATTTTCTGGGAATGTTATAAAAAAAGTGTTTGGTAGGACAAAATATTCCCAGGAATGTTGGATCGATTTTTCTAATACTGTGTTTGGTTGATTCTAAATATTGATGGGAATGTATATCGAATTTACAAGATTAACCTTTATAATTATTTATTTTATTTTAGTTTTTGAAAATTAGGAAACGTGATTTCCACATCATGCTCACGCTCTTCTTCCTCGTGATGCATTGCTCTTGACAGAGAGTGGAATCTGGGGAAAATCTTCATCTCTAGCTGCTCTTTATTTCTTTTAATCAACACTACTCTTACTTTTCTAGCTTGCTAGATTGTCTTTTCTTACGGGGCCAAGGGACATATATATATAAGTATATTACCATTAACGTTGGCGGCGAAGATAACAAAGAAATAGGGGAAGCGGCGTCGCCGGGCAGGCAAGCAGAGGAAGGGGCATGAATCAGCTCTCGATTTTTTGGAGAAAATTATCACTGACCAGGGCAAAACAGTAGGGTATTTTTGTCCCTTGAAAATTACAAAACATTTCCATTCAATGGGATTCGCATAATACTACCTCTCAGAAGGTATTTCAGAATGGTATTTTTCTTCACAAAAGTGAATCATATTTTCCTGGAAATTGTTTTGCTTTTCATGTACCAAACATGGGTATATTAAAATGCCAATATGAGTTTCCCATGATTCTAAAAAAAATACCCCTACCAAACACCCCCTAAAAGACATCATCACTTCGACCAGTGGAAGAGACTTGACTTCTTGAGATGAATGAGAAGGGCTTTTAGATGGCTCATGTTTTCTCATGTTGTAGGAAAACAGGAGAGAAAAAAAATAGAGATAAACTAAATGTGGATCTCACATTTTATATTAAAAAGAAAAGAAAAAAAATTAATTGACACGGAAAATGAATTTGTGCAGGAAAAAGTTATACTCTACTGTAGCATGAGAGTATGATTTCCACTTTTAAATTGGTGTTTATTGCTGTTTTGTTTTTATATTTCTAGACATAGAATTCACGATCGGCTCAGACATAAGTAAATGCAAATACTAAAATAAAACTAACAATATATGAATCTTGTAAAAAAATGTAGAAGCATCTCTATTTAATTTACCTCAACTAAAACGAGGGTTTGAGGCAGAAAACACGTACATCAAAATATCATGAATAGAAAAAAAAAATGATAAAACTTAGTTGAAATTATAATATAACAATATTGGAGAATGATATATATAACAATATTACATATCTCTTTTGTCAAACACTATAATTTTAGGGTGTAAGCTCGTTTATAGATTCAAGTCTTGTAGCCCAACATGGGATTCTATTTGAACTTTTAAATCTGATAGGCCGTTTGGTCTGAAACCAAATGGGCCGCCCAGTTTGAAGGTTCAAACTTCGTTGGTGAAAGGGCAAAATCGTAATAACAAGAATAATAGTCGATTCTTTTAGTCTTTTCACGCAGAGTAAAACCCTAATTCATATATTCCCATTATATAAATCAGAAGCATGCCATCGGTTCACAAAGGATGGCGGAAGGGTAGGCTCTTTATCTCGACATTTTCGTTCCATTCTATCAACTACGAAGCCAGAGTTATGCATTTTTCTCCTCTCTTTTTTTTTTTTGTAGCATTTTCATTTGCCTCTTGAGATGCCTTTGATTCAAATGCCATGAATTAAGGGTAATTTTGTCATCGATGACAAACGAGGCATAGATTTTGTGCAGGAAAGTTGAGTCACTTCGCCTTTGTTTTGGGCCCAGGCGCAGTGAATATTAGACTGCCAAATCACCTATTTTCAATTCTTCAAATTTTTCGATTTGTGTGGTAAATGTTTTTTTTATCTCCCTTACGTCTGTTTTTGAGTTTCGATTTGAGTAAGAATTGTGGGATCCTATGATGGCATGAAATCTTTGAGACCTGATTGTCTAATTTGATGACAGCTATAAGCATAATCACTGAGGATCCTCTTCAACAAACCTTAGTTGTTCTTTTTTCAAAAAAAATATATATTTGTTTTTTGCGTTGTAGTGTCTACAAGCGGGGAGAGAAAGAGAGAATAACAAAATGGACTTGAATGATGAAATATGCACTGGGCTCTGAGCAGTTGAACATATGAGCTGCTTTTCTGATGCACAATGCTAGCCTAGAAAGCTATCTCTGACTATTTCTTCTTTCTATTGAAACTGTTGTGTTAAAAAAAATAATGTAGAACAAGGAATGAGATCAATTAGGCGTTCTTAATCTCGAAATTGTCTTTTTATTCATTACTGTTCTTTTTGACTTAAATAATTGCCAAATACATGAATTTTGCTTTCAAAAAAATATTATTCCGAGAATTTTTTTCTCTGAAGTGCGCATATGACTGTTCCCCTTTTCGGAAAATTACATAAAGACTCGCCTTTTAATATACATTAGTTTATGGGTTTTATAATGATTATGTTACATGAGAATTATAATTTCTTTATACCCTTCGATTCGATTTTTGTGCTGATATTGATCCCACATAAGATTTTTACTAATATATGGGTCTCACATATTTTTTCTCTATGACATAGGAATTCCCTTCTTACGTAACATCAGAATTATAAAGCTCTTAGTTTATTAACAAATTAAAATTGACCAAATACTAAATTATTCATGGATTTTATAAGTTCTTTTTTTCGGAAAAGTGACATAAAAATTCGTTTTTTAATATAAGTGGTGTGTGGGAAATTTTTTGAACAAATTAAAATTGATAAATCCATTATTTAAAATTGACAACTTAAAAAAAAGCTGAACAATCCTGCTTCCGCTGAATCATTCTAATACCTCTATTCCGATGCATTTGCAGAAGTGGATAAAAATCTTGAAAACAACCGTCTTTAAAAGCTCGAGAGCGTTGAGTGAAGTCGGATAAATGGATCATATCATTAATTAACTAATGACTAATGTATTCAAATTATTCAGCAATACTAATTATTCAAGTAATGTTGGCAACTGCATTATGAAAAGATATTGACAACCTCCGTTCCCTTGAGGTCAAGTGATTGCAGAGGTCTCCAGCTATGAAGCACTGATATTCTGAAATTTTTTTCCAACATATCCGATAAGCATATCAAAACGTATTGTATCGGTGCTTCACAGGTCTCTGGTGTTCGGAGAAGTTTGGCACAAGTTCGCATTTAATACAAAATTGGGATATTTTTATGAGTTTTTATTCATTTGTTCTATCCTTTTGGTCCAAACAGCAAACCAAGGATTTTAAGGTGTAGGACCTCGATAATAATGCAGAAGAAAGCTCCTATTAGCTGTATGAATTATGATGTGCATGTGGAGCATTGGCCAAAGGTTAGGGGTGGTTGGCTCTCGGATCATCTTAGCATATGCCTTAATCCTGTGCAATATGCAATCATACAATACCTTCAAGTTTGGGAATTTGGGTATAGCTATCGTTTTAAGTCACACTGGTTAGATGTTGCCAGGCAGATTGCAGTTAAGCAAGATCATTCATCGTACATTTGTATAATGGGGGTATGAATGATATTTATTCGTGGTGGACGCAAGATTTGCCCTGTAACGGTGGAGCATGTCTGCTAAACCAGCAGACTCCTTAGCTTTGACATTAGCTTTGAGTGTACCCGTTGTAAATGGAGTGAAAATAGAGATGTGCAGGTCATAATTTTCTTTTATTAATAATTTACAACGGTCACATATTTGCCTACAAATTATAATCTCAATCTTAACCGTTATTTTATTTATACCAGTTAAACTCTCGTCTTTCTCCCCATTAAATAGCATGTACTAAACATCTTACTCCATCACTCTCTCTCAACTTCTCTCTACTACATATAATCATCCACTAAGCATTGCATCATACACATCACTAGTCACATGTTAAATTACCAACTATGTGCACAACCTCCTAGTGCTTAATCTATATATGGATAATCTCATATGTGAGTTTTTCGGTATTCACATATTCACAAAGGCTTGCCACCATAACTACAACTTCACACTTATGCCCAAGGACATCCTATCCACCAAGTAGGTGATTCACACAACCACACACACACCTTAATAGTGTTACCATTGAATTATTGGGTAGAGTTTCTATCTTTACTCCGTAGATACAATCACTAGCTTTTCAGTTAGACATTGATGTTCACCTCCACTCTAATTTTTTAATTATGCAAGTTATCGGAATAATAAACATTAATAGTAAATATTTTTATTCTTACACCGGTGTAAGAATACCCTTCCCCACTTTAAATTTATCTTAAATGACATAAAATAAAGAAAAAACAGAAGAAATTTCATGTAAATAAGTAATTTCATTTGTAACAATCTTTATGAATAATTTGACTTGACGTTTCTGTTAATCATTCATCTTTTAATTGCAATCTTCCAAGAGTCCGGATCAAGCCCACATCTACACGCATGACCTATGAAATATCCATCAATGAGCAGCAACACAAGATGTTCAAGCATAGTTCCCTCAATGTCCCCCAAGCATTTGTTTAGTTTATCCATCCGTATCTTCAGCATTATAGTGTTTCAGTTTGCCTCAATGGCTGCGGCGAAGTCATATTCTCCCCCAAATTAAATGTTACCTTCAAGCTGTAATGAGTTATGCATTGAATCTGCCATAATGCTACCTAAATGATCCTTTTACTGCATATATTCATCGCTCCTTTGCAAGGAAGTAAAAAGTGCACATATTACCACTCTATGAAAGTAAAAGTAAATATAAAACCTGAAGCCCCCGGCAGTACCTACCAAAATACATAATCTAATCAATCTTACTCTAGTTCTTTTCATTTGTCCTGCATTGATCGCTATGCATTCAGAATTGTCGTATATATCTGATATTAGTATGGCAGTGATAAACTCTGCACAGTGTAATAAGGTATAGTTGCTGTTTGTTCTTGGCTTCAAAATCTAGACTCAACGCACTGGAGATGAGAAGAAAATTACAACAAAGTACACAACAAATCCAGCAATAAGTATTCCTCCATAGATGTAAGTTTGGGAAGAGTGCACGGGGTACTTGTACTCAATTTTGCAGCATCTCATATTATCCTTCTCGGTGGCCAAAACATGGTCAACATATCTGCATTTCACAAAATTGTAAATAATTACTACAACAGTACCATGGGGGAAAAAGTAGTTTACAACAGTACCATGGGGGAAAAAGTAGGCAGCCTTTCCCTTGCTTCTTGCAGAGAGGCTGATTCGAAGGCTGATTCGACCTGACACACCACGGCAAGCAAGCTAGAAACCTTTCCTTTCCCAGTTTGACAAAAAAATAAAAGAATCATTTTAAAATACAGGGTCACTTACTGTTGGGTGAACATGGTACTCTGCAGAATATCTGAGCTGTTCAAGAAAGCATCCTGTAACCGATGATCATATAATAATGAAGACATTTCAACAAGCTGTTCCTCGAGGCCCTGGTGAATGTATACATATTGCAAAACGTTAAATACTAAAAATGCCCAGAGTCAGGTGAAGAACTTCAATCAAGTATAGCTTACGTCCAGATATTTTTCCAAGCGATCAACTAATTCATGTGGGAAGGGTTCAGGCAAATTAGTAGTTTTCTTATAGAACTTCTCCAACCATAGTTCAGATTTTGACTTCTCCTTCTTTCCCTTCACTGGTTCACCAAGGGGAGTTTTCAGATACTCAGCTGCAAAAGCTTGAACAGTCTGCACAGAATTAACAGGGATCCAAAATCAGAGAATCAAGTTCTGGTATTTATATAACTCAAATGAAGCATGAATTACCTCTGATGTTTCACGAATTTTGCGAAGTACAGTATCTACTCGTGCATAAATGGAGTTCCTCTGTCAACGAACAAAAAGCTATTTAGAGAAACACCTCTTAGTAAATAATTCACTTTGGCATATTGAGAGGACATTTACCAAAGCAACATCACGGAGCATTTGACTGATGTGAGATGTATTAGAGAATGGTCCAAATGGATGACAACCAGCTGCCCAAAGCCAATTCACAACAGGTCTTTCATGTACATGAGAAGCCTTCTCATATGGTGCACTTAAACCACCGACAACTGAGGCAAGACCAGCCAATATGTGCTGTTGCGCCTGAGATGGAAGAGCATGCCGTCTCTGAGTTTCTGAAACATAACTGTCAAACAAGACAATGAAGAGTGATGCAAATTTTTGCAAGAAAAAACTGATAAATAATGAGGAAACCCAAGGTTTGGATAAGCAGTAAAAGGGTTTGAGTCCATTAAATCAGGTCACAGACAATCAGCATGAAAAGAGACAAGTAATTGTGCTCTAAGAAATCAACTACATGGTTATTATTTAAGGAATTATATTACACAGCAACAGAAATATATCTTCAGAGAGACAGACATGAACATATTTAAAAAAATAAAGTTGAAAATAATCAAAATGCATTAGCTTTTTTTTTTGTGTGTGTGTTGAGAGGTGGGAAGGTCCTTAGGAATCTACGCAAGATAGAGCCGAGAGAAAGTATGGAAGAAAGGAAGAATGACTTATAGCGGAATCTTTACAGAAAAAAGAAGAGAGATCTCCTTCCAGGGTTTCCCATTTTACAACTGAGCCACTGTTCTGTTTCCAGTACTAACCAATCTGGATCCCTACTTTCTAACTTTCCTCCTATTTAAACTATGCCTCTGCCCCTAACAACTTCCAACTGTCTAACTATCTAGATTATTCTATAACTATCCTAACTGAATTATCTAACTAATTCTGTAACTATGCTAACTGAATTATCTAAGTAATTCTGAAGCTATCCCTTCTGAGTCCTATCAGAAGGCATTTATCACTGGCACTATATTTAAATTGAGATGTGAAAACTCAACAAACAAAAAGGATAAGAGGTTTGCCAACATGCAGTGGCACAGGTGGCTAAGGAGTCTGCCCATACCCCAAAAGGGCGTGGGTTCGATTCTCTCTGGCCGCTTTGAGGCTCATGTTGGTGGGTAAACTGTAAAGCGGGTTTTCTTTCCGTTGTCCCTGGCGTAAATCCTCATTGAGGTTGAACAGGTCTGCCCTGGCCTTGGTGGGCTATATACCGGTGTCTCCCCAGCCAGAACTATTTTGTACTAAAAAAAAAGGATAAGAGATTTTACACAGAAAGACTATAATAAGTACATATCTTCACGTCAAAATGACTATAATTAGCAATTACTCATAATAAGCAAAGTTCAACCCTTTATTCATTTCTATCATCTACACATCAAAAATGTCTATAATAATAAGTACATATCTTCAACTTCAAGTACTGGATATTCAGATATCATATTCATTCACCTTAAAGGAATCTTTTCATTTTTATGCTCAAGTACGATTACAACATCATTGCTTGTCCACACCATACTTTCATCCTCCATCATAAGGTTTGGATCCACATCTGCCAATGATAGCACGAAGCTGCACAATAAAAAGTATTGCAGTTAGATGTTTAAATATTGAATTGGTTTTGGAACAAAATAATATCATGAACATCAATCAGTTTTTCTTCTTCTTGCAGCAATATAATGTATTTCTTTAAACCAAAAAAAATAAATAATAATAAATAAATAAATAAATGAATCTATGTTATAATCACAAATATTTCAACCATGGGATACCCTTCTTTGGCATAACCCACAGGTCCCTGGATCGGAACCAGGCTCTGATACCATGTAAAAGGACCTTGTGATACACCACCCCAAAAGCTAGCTCAAAGGGTGAGAGTGCCCAAGACCTTATAAACTCCACATTAGTTGTTCATCCAACCAATATGGGACTATATATCTCAACAATATCTTTTCAAGCACAGTTAAGAGAAGTGCATTCATAAACTTTTTTCACAAAAGTCTCTAGAGTTTGTCGACTTTGGTGAATCTAAGTCCAACTGTTGAAATACAACTAAATAGATTATAGTGTGATGAGAGCAACATTTAGTCAATATAACATGTTCCCTTGCTTTGACAATGTTTTTCAAGCCAATTAAAAAATAATGGAGCTCTTTCAATCCCATCCTCGACAGTTTTCCCTTTTTCTTTTGGCCAGTCATTCTTGACTCTTTCAAGTTAAGTTATTCATCCATTCCCTTTCAATTTGCAAAAGGCCACCAAATCTGTGAAAATAAGTTCACAAAAACAATAGTATCTAACTGCCAATTTACCAATATTGTCTTTGTTTGCTATAAACTTCAAGGGTTCTAATTAACTAAATTAAGATAGCAGCTGGAAATAATAAATTGAGAAAACTTTAACTTGTATTCGATAAACCTTTTGATAAATATAAAATACACAAGAACAAAGAGACGCAGTGATGTTAGAGTTGTATTTTCAACATGCATCTAGGCAAGAGATAGTTTACGTACACAGGAATTACTCTTGTTCCATAAGTTGGTTGCAGATCCCCTTGTTTCTTTACTTTCTTCTTCCTTTTCTTGTAAAGTTTTGAGTCATATGAAGCCCAAAGAGGCTTATGCTTAAGAACAGAATCAGTTGATCCTTCAGATTCATCCATGAAATTCTGGCGGAGGAAATATTTACTTGAAAGAGATGGGTCAGCCACTTCAAGCAAACCAGCAGCAAGCACATCAGCAGTACGTTCCATCTCCTGTAAAATGCAGTTTCAAGTCCATATAGAAATAGTTAAGAAAGTAAAAAATCACTCCCCGTTAAACCCTAACCAGCAAGTGTAAGGGTGAGCACATTCTATGTTTTCCGAATTCGAATCTGTGACCTCTCAATCACAAAGAAACAACTTTGCCATTACTCCAGGCTCTCCCTCTTAGAAATAGTTAAGAAAGTAACAAATTAATCCACATTTAACATTTTAGATGCGGACATATTCAGCTATTTGGATAATGGTTTCTGCCTGTTCTTCAGAAGGTTATTTAGGCTAAAAAGTGACATGATGAGCATTCAATCTTGTCTATTTAACCAAATGGGCGGCAAAGCCATACTCATGATAGAAAACTTAAAAGTTTCTCAGCTAATTACCCCATGAAAAGGAAGAGACTACATTGCCCAATTAAAATTATATGAAAAATTAAAAATGGTAGATTACTAGAATTAAGAAACTAGACAGCACCCACTCTTTTTAAAATAGCACCATCCAGATATGTCTTGGTATGAACATGGAAACGGCCATCATTCTTGGTTTCCTGCAGGGAATGTCCACGCTTAGCTTTTGAAACAGCAATTGCCAGCTTCTCATGGCGATGTAGTGAATGTGAACCCCCAATAATTACTACTTCTTGCCCATCATGAAGCAAACTTTTCACCTGAGAGGAAAGAACAAAATGTTACAGTTGCATGCTGTTCCTGCTAAATTGCACAAATTCTTAATCCCCGAGAACTCCACCAGACAATTTTAAACTCTGAGGCAACAGAAATTGGTAGTCTACTCCAAAGGAAATTACAAACCTCTGCCTCGATTTCTTCTATGTTAATACTGTAATTATGGCCCTTTTCCATAATGTTGTATCGATTGTGATTTTGCAAGACAATTATTGGTATAAGCAATCTTGAAGTAAGATCAACAGTTTCAAACCTGAACACATCAATAAAAACACAATGAAGTGTTCAAGTGCTCTTATAACTTGCATTTAGATACTACACTGACAACCTAACTTAATAAAAGTATTTAAAATTCAGTGAAAGAATAAAATAAAGGGGCTTGAGGATTGCAAAATTTTGAGAGTAAAAATTAAGGATCAGATCATACCACAAGTTTCATAGTTTAGGTAACTAGAACCCATCTTACAATGCTATGGGGGCATTGATCAGGATTCCACATACATATAGAATTCAAGCTGGGTGATCAAAATGGGAAAAGGATTCAGGTGTAATTTGTTAGCAAAGAGACTATAAACTCATGAAAATTCTATCAGGCAACTATAAGATAGGAAAGCCAACATGTGCAAAAAAGAAAAACAGCATAGTGAAGATAGGAATGCTAGGATAGATGAGTGCACAAACAAGAAAAGCGAAAATTAGGAACGAATGCATCCCTGGGAGAAAGTTGGGATATAATGGCACCAGTAAGTGATTACAGTAAATAAATCCACACAAAGAAAAAGGTACTGTATATTACTAAGTTGACAAAGAGTCTGCATGCAAGAATTGCAGCATTACATTGGTGCCATCATATGGACCTTGATTGAATAACAAAATGCAACAACTATGAAACTAACTACCCGCTTGACCTCTCCAAATATTCCCAGCTAAAGAGACTCCCTTGTCCCAAAAGCCAACCCAGCAAAAGCTTAATACATTTTTCATATCCTCTAACCGTTTTCCTCCTCCCTATATATAATCCCCCTTTGCGTTTTCCATACCTCCTTCCCTTAATCCTCTCCATTCCCTGCTTGCCACGTAGCCTTTTTAATAACCAATTCTCCACCCTTTTCCATCATTCTTTCCACTACCTCCTCTCCATTCATTGCTTGCCAAGTGGCATTCCTTATAACTAACTCCTCCTCCTTTTCCTTCCCATGTGCCACCTCTGTCCTATTATTCCCTTCTTCTCTAGTAACTCTGCCTCTCCTTTGGTAAATCTTCTTATAAGGCCTAATTTGGTCACAGCCCAATTGTCCCAATTGTTGCAGCCCATCAATACCCCCCCCCTTCACTCACTACCTTGTCCTCAAGGTAGAATAAAGGAAACTGATGTTGAATATCCTCCAGCAATTCCCAAGAGCACTCACTGTCAGGGAGGCCCTCCCATTGAATTAAAACTTCCAACTTGCCATTGAATAATCTTCTCCCCTGTAGCGCCTTTGCCGGTTTCACCCTCAACTCCAATTCTTCCGACAAACACCGAGGCAATTCTAACACCCTATCCGTTGTGCCCACTGCCCTCTTCAGTTGTGAGACATGAAAAGTAGGGTGAACTTTGGAATATGAAGGCAACTCTAGTCTGTATGCCACTGGTCCTACTCTTTCCCGTATGGGAAATGGACCATAAAACCTTGGACTAAGCTTTTGATTCATTCTTCTTGCCAATGATCTTAGCTTGTATGGCTGAATCTTTAAATACACCTCATCCCCCACTTGAAACTCTATCTCCCTTCTCTTTTTATCAGCTTGTATTTTCATCCTCTCTTGAGCCACCAACAAATTATTTTTCAAGTCAGCAAGGATAATATTCCGTGCTTGCACCCACTGATCTACTGTTGCTACTAGAGATACATTACTCTCCAAATGTAAAATGGAAGGTGGATCCCTACCATATAATGCCTTAAATGGAGTCATCTGAATAGATCTATTAAAGGTAGAATTAAACCAAAATTCAGCCCATGATAACCACTTCACCCAACTCTTAGGATGACCGTTGATAAAACATCTCAAATAAGTTTCCAAGGTTCGATTGACTACCTCCGTTTGACCATCCGTTTGTGGATGGTAAGCCGAACTAAACTTTAATTTGGTGCCTGCTAATTTAAATATTTCTGCCCAAAACTTACTCATAAATACCCTGTCTCGATCGGATATGATGGATCTTGGAAATCCATGCAATCTAACAATCTCCTTGATGAACAACTCAGCTACATCCGGAGCTGTGAATGGGTGCTGCAACGTGAGAAAATGCGCATATTTGGTGAATCTATCCACCACTACCAACACGGTATCCACTCCTTTAGACCGAGGCAATCCTCCAATGAAGTCCATTGAAATGTCCTCCCACACCCGCGAAGGAATAGGCAGCGGTTGAAGGAGCCCTCCAGGCATAAGATTATCATATTTCTGCTGTTGACAGACATGGCATTCCTGCACAAACTTGTGAATATCTCTACTCATCCCTTTCCAAAAAAATATCGCAGAAATCCTTTTGAAAGTCCTCAATCCACCAGAATGTCCACCCCAAGGAGATGAATGAAATTCTTGTAAAATCAAAGGAATACTTACAGAGGATTTAGGAAGCACCAATCTGTTTTTGAACCACAAACAACCGGACCTCACATGGAAACCCGGATGGGATCCACTATCCATTAGCACCTCCCGCATGATTTTATGAGTCCCTTCATCATGTAAAACTTCTTCCGCTAATGTTTGCAAATCCGGACTCGTCACCAAAGTTAATTCCCTGCACTCCATTACCCTAGACAATGCATCCGCCGCCTTGTTCTCAATTCCTGGTTTAAATTGGATTTCGAAATCAAAGCCCATCAATTTGGCTACCCATTTCTGTTGATTTTCCATCATTACTCTTTGTTCCGTTAAATACTTCAGACTCCTTTGATCCGTGCGTATAATAAAGTGACGTTCCATGAGATAATGACGCCATTTTTGTACTGCGAAAACGATAGCCTTCAACTCTCTTTCATAAATGGACAGATTCCTCTCCTTATCTGAAAAAGCTTGACTTAAGAATGCTATGGGCCTGCCTGATTGCATCAGAACTGCTCCCATCCCTGTTCCCGATGCATCCCTTTCCACCACAAATATTTCTTCAAAATTTGGCATAGCCAAAGTAGGTAATTGGATCATAGCTGTTTTTAACCCATTGAAGGCAGCTTGTGCCTCTTCTCCCCACTTGAAGTTGTCTTTTTTAAGCAGCTGTGTGAGGGGTCTAGCCATGTGCCCATAACGTTGCACAAACCTTCGATAGTAACCCGTCAACCCTAGAAATCCACGTAAAGCTTTCAAATTCTGAGGGACGGGCCAATTGCTTATTGCTACCAACTTACTAGGATCTGCCATAACTCCTCCCCTGGCAATTAAATGACCCAAATATTTTAATTCTTCCTTAGCAAAACTGCACTTCTTGTAATTAGCATGCAATTGATTGTTTCTAAGAATTTCCATCACTGTACGCAAGTGCCCCATATGCTCCTCACCATTCATACTGTATACCAGAATATCATCAAAGAAAACCAGAACAAACTTTCGTAGGAAAGGCTTGAAAATGGTATTCATCAAGGACTGGAACGTGGAAGGTGCATTACACAAACCGAACGGCAATACTAAATATTCATAATGCCCCTCATGTGTGCGAAATGCAGTTTTTGCAATATCTTCCTCCCTCATCCTTATTTGATTATACCCTGACTTAAGATCCAGTTTAGAGAATATCCCCGCTCCTCCCAATTCATCCAACAATTCATCAATTAAAGGTAGAGGGAATTTATCCAGTACGGTTACCTTATTAAGAGCCCTATAATCGGTGCAAAAACGCCAACTCCCGTCCTTCTTCCTCACCATGATCAACGGACTGGAATACGGACTAGTGCTAGGCCTAATCATTCCAGCAGCCAGCATGTCTTTCACAAATTTCTCTATTTCCTCCTTTTGATAATGGGGATATTGGTACGGCCTACTATTTGGAATAGGGGCACCCTCCTTGATAATGATTCGGTGGTCACACTCCCTTTTTGGGGGAAGTTGAGAAAGAGGCTGGAAGATGTCTTCGAATTCCTTCAGCAACTTGTCTACCTGGGGTAATCTCCCCAACTCCACTGGGATTCCTCTGTGCAATAACCCACCTCTATATAAAACAAATCCGCACCCTTCCTGCGAATTCCTTCTATCTTCCCAGATGACACTCCCTTGCAAGACAGAGTCGGATCTCCCCAGATGTTCACCTCTGTGCCCTTCCAAGGAATTTTGAGTCTCATTTCTTTGAAATTTGCCAGTATATCTCCCAATTCAGCCAGCCACTCATACCCCAAAATTATATCCACCCCCCTCAGATCAAAAACAAAGAAATCCTGGGTTACCACCAAAATTATATCCACCGTCACCTCTCTACAACGACCCTTGCTTATCACTCGGTGTCCATCCCCAACCATAACCAGGAAACTCTTCGATGAATCCACTGGTAACTGCAACATGTCCGCTACGTGGGTAGCAATGAAGTTGTGAGAAGCTCCTGTATCAATTAATACCACCACGTTCTGTCCCTTCACCATACCTGATAATTTCAAGGATTTATTCGACGTCAACCCCACCACACTATGTAGACCCAGTTGTACCGTCTCCTCCGTCGTCATATCTCGAACCACCTCCAGTAACTCGGCGTCGTCCGTTTCTTCACCCCCATTCTCCAAGATCATAACATGCAACTGTGGCCCCTGACACACATGGCCAGGAAAATAGGGTGCCTCGCACCTGAAGCACAGGTTGCGCCTCCTGCGGTCCTCCATCTCCTCGTCCGATAGCCGTCGGAATCGGGATCCCCGCCGTCCGTCTTGGTTCCCCGTCGTCATCGTCGTTCGCCCCACGTTGCTTCCTCCACCGCTCTCAAGATTGCCCCCTCGATTAGGGCTCGCACTGACTCCCGTGCTTCCCATGGGTGGACTATTACTGTCCACTTGGGTCCCATTTACTTGGGCCGTGTATTGAGGCCCATTCCTTCCCTTCACTTGCGAGCCCGCTCCGTTTCCTTTATTATCTCGGTTGGGTAAGGCCGTTCTCGTACCATAATTCGCAACAAACCCAGACCCAACTCCTGTTCGGCCCAATAACGAACCCGTCCGGCCCATGACTGCCTCTCTTTCCTCCAACCTTTGAGCCAACCGCATCATCTGTGATAGATCATCTGGGAAGTGCACAAGTAGCTCTGCACGTACTTCCTCCTTCAGACCATTGAGGAAAGCCGCTTTCATGATCTCATCGTCTGCGTGTTGGAGTGGAGCCGATAAAATCTCGAATTGCTCCCTGAACTCCGCCACCGTTCCCCCCTGCCTTAGACTCATCAATGCTTCGTATGGGTTCCCGGAAGTGGAAGTGTGAAACCGCTCCAGGACCGCGTTTCGGAATCCTCCCCAATCCACCAAAGGATTCCTCGGTTCCCACCATTGGAACCAGCTAAAAGCTTTCCCTTCCAGACAAATCGAAGCCGTCTCGACTTGCTCTTTGATACGATACTATTACCACTCTAAGGGCAATTTAGGGAAAATAATATGGCTGACTCAGCAAAACAGAATGGAAGCATGGGAGAGCAAGTTAGTTACTGAGGAATTGCTTAAATATAGAGGAAGGGGTGCTTGTGGATGAGATGGGGAATCTGAGTATGAATTGGGCCCTTTTTGGGATTGGGAGAGAGTGTGACCTCTAAAATTGTCTCACAATATCCATAGTAGTTTTAGATTGTTATTTCCAGTTTGTTGTTAATTGTATCAGCTTTAATTTCTGCAAAAGTGTCTCTGTAATCTGTTTGATTCAGTGTTTGTATTTGTTTTTACTCAATATATAAAAAAGACTGAAGTTATTCATGTCAACAAGCAACTATTCTTGCTTTTATTTCTGAATCTGAGTTGAAGTCTGTAACAAATGGTATCAGAGCTCCGATCTAGGAGCTCTGTGGGCATGACAAGAAGCATGGAAACCAGAATGAAGGTTGTGGAAGAAGGGCTGCGCAGGAACTATGATTGTCAGGACGAAGTGATTCGAAGGCTTGACGCTAATGATGCTCGACACGAAGAAGTTCTATTGAGGATGGACGCTAACGAAAGGGGAATGGCAGAAATCATCCGGAAATTGGACGAAATGGCTAGGGGAAGACAGAGTTGCTTCAGAGATGGGGAGAACAACTTCGGGGATGATGAAGCCGAATCACTTGCAGCATAAACAGACACGTCTAAGAAGGAGACCACAGAGGAGAGGAAAACTGGAAAGGTGATTGTGGCAGAAGATGAAAATGATTCTTTCGTTTTTGGGATAGAGAAACTAGACAACATGGAAGGGAGGAAAGAGATTGAGACGGTTGAGAAGAAGCATGCAATCGAAGAGATGGCTGGCGCAACTCAAATACAGTGGAGTAGCCATGGCGAAGCAGTGACAATAAATAGAAATCAGACATTAGTTGCTGCACTGAAGGAGCACGACGAAGACGCCATATGTAGTAAAGATCAAAGGAAAACGAGGAAGGTTCAGATTGTGCAAGTTCTGGCGATACCACACCCATCGGAAGTGGTTGTCGATCCTCTTCCAGTACCGGAGCCACCAGACATGAAATGTTTTCAGAGAGAAGAAGAGTACAGACGTGAATGGAGAAGGCAGCTACAAGGTGAAGGACGAACGTCAGAGAAGAGTATTAGGTCAAGAAGGGGAATGGGCCAAATATTAGATCCAGCCCAATTTAATATCCATCATTCTAAAACCCAACCTATCCATCATTCTAAAACCCAACCTGAAGGAATGGTAAAGTGGGCTTGTGAGTCTGATAAAAAAGAAAAAAACCAAAGGAAGGGGCATAAATGGGAAATTCCAGTGAAAGGGCATAAACAGATATTGTCAAAAGAGGGGCAAATCTCAGCAACACCACCCATCGTCTACAATGGTGTTACACTGCACACTGACGTCACCAACCAGGACACATTTGCAGGCATTAAAGACGAAGGGGAGAGAGGCGTAGTTGCCAACGTCATGCTCCTATCAACTGACTGCTACGAGAGTGTGCAATCTGATAACAACACCAATCAACAAAAATGCTCCAGCCACGAGTCATTGTTTTTTCTGCCTTCTGTTTGGTTCGATCGCAATGATTTTCTGGTTCAATCATTTGGGTTCGGCATCAAAACAGACTTCAAGCATGAGCCGCCTGATGATAGTGATGCAGAATATGGCGGAGGAACAATGAGCTTGGGTGTAGCTCCGCTCGGCGAATTGATGGCTGAAAAAGAGGGGAAATTGTGGGAAGAATCATTGCAGCAAGTCATAGTTTCAGGTTATTTGGAAGGAAGGGGTGAAATCAAGGAGGAGTTTCTGTTGCACAGACAACGTAGGGGATGTGGCAGTGACCATGCTGATTTTGCACAGGTCCCCTTGCGAGATTCGTCAGTGAATTTTTTGGAACGTGAGGCGTTGGCTAATTATAATTTTCAAAGTGAATTTATGAAGTTTTGGTTCACGTTTATGCAAAGGGATGATGCTGTTACAAAAGAGGAACTAATAATTGTTACCCAAATGGTTTTATCTAGTGTCAAGAATGCCAAATCAGGATCGAGAAGCACGTTAGTGGAAGTCACAGCAGCGCCTGATGAATATATAGCTCAAAAGGTGTTCGATAAAATGCCTCAAAGAAGTGAGAAGGATTGGATTTCAAGGGTTTTCATTTATGAACATAACTCGTTTACAAATGCAACTGTGGTGCTGATTCACATGATGCAGATTAATTTTGTAATTTTTGTTTTTACCTTATTTGCTTCAAGTAATTCTGCAATTGGAGGTTATCATGCTTCAATACAATTCAAGCAATGGGATCCCGGTGGAAGGCTCTTGGGAATAAACCTCACCTTGAGGACAAGGTGAGTTTTTAGGGGGGGAGTATTGATACTACTATTACCACTCTAAGGGCAATTTAGGGAAAATAATATGGCTGACTCAGCAAAACAGAATGGAAGCATGGGAGATCAAGTTAGTTACTGAGGAATTGCTTAAATATAGAGGAAGGGGTGCTTGTGGATGAGATGGGGAATCTGAGTATGAATTGGGCCCTTTTTGGGATTGGGAGAGAGTGTGACCTCTAAAATTGTCTCACAATATCCATAGTAGTTTTAGATT
Source organism: Gastrolobium villosum (assembly GCA_032173675.1). Classification (NCBI taxonomy): domain Eukaryota; kingdom Viridiplantae; phylum Streptophyta; class Magnoliopsida; order Fabales; family Fabaceae; genus Gastrolobium; species Gastrolobium villosum. The sequence goes on along the minus strand of JAVKPL010001180.1, from coordinate 56,244 downwards.
GTTATTTCCAGTTTGTTGTTAATTGTATCAGCTTTAATTTCTGCAAAAGTGTCTCTGTAATCTGTTTGATTCAGTGTTTGTATTTGTTTTTACTCAATATATAAAAAAGACTGAAGTTATTCATGTCAACAAGCAACTATTCTTGCTTTTATTTCTGAATCTGAGTTGAAATCTGTAACACTCTTCCACCGGAATACGGTTTACCCGGAAATAACGCTCCGCCCTGAAGATCCATCCGTATGGGTCCTCTCCAGTGAAGTAGGGAACTTCAACACGTCGGGTCCTTTCATCATTTCCCTGATTATTTGCTGCACCTCCTCCTCTGTTTCTTTCTGGAATGTAACCATTTCCAGCCCCTCCTCTATTATCCATATTCATATCACGATTTTCCAACCTGGTCAACATCGCCATTACTGTCTCTTGGAATTGCGTGATTCTCTCCTCCATTCCAGTCATCCTCACCTCGAACCGTCGTTCCACCTCTTCCATTCTATTATCCATGCGGGTGCGTACCATAAAGCTCTCCCAAAGGATCGGAAGAGCTCTGATACCAAATTAATGGCACCAGTAAGTGATTACAGTAAATAAATCCACACAAAGAAAAAGGTACTGTATATTACTAAGTTGACAAAGAGTCTGCATGCAAGAATTGCAGCATTACATTGGTGTCATCATATGGACCTTGATTGAATAACAAAATGCAACAACTATGAAACTAACTACCCGCTTGACCTCTCTAAATATTCCCAGCTAAAGAGACTCCCTTGTCCCAAAAGCCAACCCAGCAAAAGCTTAATACATTTTTCATATCCTCTAACCGTTTTCCTCCTCCCTATATATAATCTCCCTTTGCGTTTTCCATACCTCCTTCCCTTAATCCTCTCCATTCCCTGCTTGCCACGTAGCCTTCTTAATAACCAACTCTCCACCCTTTTCCATCCTTCTTTCCACTACCTCCTCTCCATTCATTGCTTGCCAAGTGGCATTCCTTATAACTAACTCCTCCTCCTTTTCCTTCCCATGTGCCACCTCTCTCCTATTATTCCCTTCTTCTCTAGTAACTCTGCCTCTCCTTTGGTAAATCTTCTTATAAGGCCTAATTTGGTCACAGCCCAATTGTCCCAATTGGTGCAGTCCATCAGGATACCACAGATTGAAAAAAAAAAATGATGGAAACTCACCTAAGGTAGTTTGGTCACGTGAGAAGACCAATTAAGGCTCCAGGGAAAAAAGTGGATCAAATGGAAGATAGTCCAATTAAAAGGGGGTAGAGGAAGACCTAAGAAAACTTTAGGAGAAACTATTATAAAAGACCTTACTCTTAAGCATTTTACTTAAATTTTGTTTGTTATAGAGTCCAATGGATCTCTGTTGCTGTCATCACCTTGTGGGATAAGGCTTAGTTGTTATTATATGCATATATGACATCAAAAATACCTCACATCAGGTGCAATAACATATTCCACCGTGGTTGATACCAAAGAAGCAAGCTGTCCAAGAAAAATATCATTGCTGGCTTGGAAAGAAGTCATGCTCAAACTACTTGTAGGCACCACATTTCGTAATCTTGGCAGGGTTCTAGAACTGACACTTCCCTCTTCAGCTTCAATCTTGCCATAAGTGCACGGACCAGCTGAAAGGTCAATCACCACAAATCTGAACAAACAAAAAGAAGTCAGGCTAGCATACATTGATGGGCTAACAATATTGTTTACAAAACATGCAATGAAACCAGTTTCTGCCAGTAAAGAACCTCGAAGATTTGATAACACTCTTTTTGAGATTGGAAACCAAAGTTTAACTGAAAAATAAGTTCAGAACCAAACTGCTTTATACCTGCCAGAACCCAGCCAAACTTGAGTTGCTCCCCCACCATCGTAGCGATAACGATAAATGTAATCCCCTTCTTGTTTTTTCATATCTTCCTCAGTTAACTGAGGAATTTTTCCATACATCAAACTATCAAGATCAATTTCCTTATTTCTAGGATCTACTCTCACCTGCGGAATATTTTAAATCAGCCATAAAAAATAAGAATAAAATGCCACAATAGTTGTGGAATATGATACTGAACAATCAAGAAGAATGAAGAACCAGATCATTCAATCACTCATATTTCCTCCCTTACTAGTTAGTGAAAGCAAACTTATCAATTATATGTGTTATAAGCAGTACACATAAAATTAACCTCAACTAAATATTTAGAATACAAAGAAAGGAATTATACATTTAGTAACTAAAGATATTGAATATTTGTTATACCTTATCAAAGTTTACAATAAATATTGCACTCGGAACTAGTCTATCCATCTCCGTGACAGAAGATCCCACACTATCCATGCCAAATATGTAGGAATACAGCTTTTCAAATACTGGCTCCACAGCCTTTGCTTCAACTTCAAACAAAGGTACCTCCTTTCCAAATTCAGTCTGAAAGTTGTAAATAAACTTTAGAACCATCTCCAAAGAGTGAAGGCTATTAGGGCATTAATTACCTATAACCAAACAAAACAGCAGAAAATGCCATGAAAAAAAGAAAGACAATTACCTCTCTTGCTTTTCCTGCAGGAACCATTGCCTCTTTCAGTGCTTTCTCAAGTGCTATCAGTTCAGGCTGTCCAGCCTATGGTGAGAATTAAATTTAAATTGTTAGGATATTTCAGATAAGGGGTATCAGCTTGGGAACTTCATTTTAATTTGAAAGCAATTCAATTAACAATGAATGGTATAGAACAAAAAGAGAACGTGGCTTACAGGAAATGCATTATAGACCAAGTGATGCTCAATATCAAGTAGTTCCCCAGTCTCCATACAAGATGGTCTGTGAGATGGAAAGCTGATTTTGAGAAATTGTTCCAATCGATGCGCATCGAGAGTGTATCTATAACCTCCATCACCATTCAAACCAATCAGAACCACATTCACTTCAAGCGGAACTTGAAATGGAACCTGAATGAAGCACAGAATCAGAGACATGCATTCACACATCAATTGAATTGGAAGGGAAAAATGACTGACCTCGGCTCGAGAATGAAGCATGCGGCGAACATCGGATCGGATAGTATCTTTGACGTCGTGGAAGGCTCCGTGGTGCCATTGAGAGTGACCGGGTTCTCTCTTGAAGGCTTGCGGTGCCGACTCGGACTGAGTCAAGAGAAGACTCAGCAAGGCTAGGGCGAGGACGAGTGTGACTGAAAATGAATGAGGAGCCATACCCATACCTCGCTCAGATTAGTTCATATAGTAATTGATATTATTATTATTATTGTTATTGTTATTGTTCATATATTGTTAGCTGCAACTGCAAGATGCTAACGAATTAATCAGTCATGGCAGAAGCTGATACACAACGCAACGCTGCTCACTGTGTGCTTAGGTCGTCGTTGAGTTGAGAGAAGAACCAAACAAGGGAGTCTTCCAAGGTCATCAGCGTTTTCCCATAATGCCCCCAATAACTATTGTGATGACCATACTGATGTAACCCGAATTTTTTGACAACCCGACCCACGATATTTATATAAAAAATATAAATTTAAATATTTTGTATAAATACATCATATTTTATCTAAAATAAATTATGTCAATATAAAATATTATGTAAGTCAAAAAATATTATAATTTGTCACTAATATTTTGTAAAAAAAAAAAATATGTTTTAAAATATTATATAGCATCGGGTTGGGTTAAACTAACTTAAAACGTGACTTGAACCAAATAAAAAGTAAAACCTTGCTCAATTAATTTTAAGTTAAGTCAGTTCATTGAACTAAACCAAGTATTAATCATCCTTAATAGAGATACATATAAAATATATATATTTTGTTAATTTTCTTTTTAATTGCCTAACTTTAATTTACTTTATTTCCTTTCAATTTATTATTATTTCTTTTGCTATATAGACATGTCAAAACGAATCAACCATCTGTCAAAGGTTAACTAAATCTAACCCATCACTAGATAATTTAAAAAATAAAATAAAAAAAGCCTTAACCCAGGTAAATCTACTCTCCACCTTTATATCATGCAAGAGAGATTAAAACCGGAATTAAGACAATGAGTTACATGTTATAGCCCAACCCAGTATTTTTCGTAAGTTAATTTATAGTAATCCCCTTCAACTATAGGCTAACTAAAAAATAAATAAAAGATAATTCAACATTGATTGACTCGACTTCCCACACTCACTGAGACTTCTTCCAAGGAGAAATTTTGAAGTACTCTGATAGTAGCACTCTAATGATTAGGACTTGATTTAGATTTTATTGCATAATATTTCGATCTTAATCCAATGACATATAGATATATTGTTCATGTGCTATATGTTTTTTTTTTGGGTAAGCCATGTGCTATATGTTTAGAATGAGTGTAGTACTTCCAAAATATGTAAAATGTAAGAACCTCTCGCCTGCAAGGGGTTTTGGATGCATGAGGGATTGAGGGGTTAATTTTTACTACTTTGTAATTGTTTGGTAAGTTTAGGGCTTTTGATTTTAGTTTGACGATAATGCATTTATATTACTCTATACATTGCCGTTTTAAACCATATAAATGTTTTTTTTTTTAAATTAACCAAAAGATATGAAGAGAACGCATTTTATCCATAATAAAATTTGATAATTGTGATTTTATTAACTAAATTTTTTTCCATTTTGTTATCAATTTCAATGATACTAAAAAAAAATTATATATGGGACAGTCCAGATATAACATACATCTGATCGTTGAGGTTCAACGGTTATAATTTATTGGATTAAAATTATTAATTAATTAATAAAAAATGGGATTTTTGACCCAATAGATTATAACCGTTGCTCCCATTAGGATCCTATAAACTTATTCCACGGTCCTTTATATATTCAAAAAAGAGAAAATTTTTTCCAAATATTATATATTTTTTCTTTTCTTCCAAATTAAGTGAACGCGCATTGGTGATTTTTATCCATTTTTTTTTCCATTTGCCTATTCTCTAGAGCTTGCAGCGTAGACTGTACAGTACAGATATTAACATACCTCAGATCGGCGGCCCGGGGAAGAGGGGAAAGAAGTCAATTGATTATTTAATACGTAATATCCTACCTAATTTTTAACTCGTCATTTATAAAAAGAAATGATTTTTTTATTTCTAAGACATAGAATCATGCATATTGAATAGGTCAGCAATTTTTTTTTATCAATAAACACAGAAATGATTATTATTTTTCGCTCTTTAAAACGCAGTGCATAAAAACAATAAGATATTAATAGAGAATTAAAAATAATAAAAAGATATATGGATACAAAGCGTTAAACATAAAAAATGTAGACTGAAAAAAATAAAGGAAAAAAACATTTTGAACTTCGTCAATCGTCATTTATATGCCTTCAAAACGTGCTAACTTTATCGCTTTAAGACCACGCTTTTAACCCACAAAATGCAATTATCAATTTTTTTTTGTGTAAAGGATCATTTGGGATGGAAATCAAAGTGTTTTTGTAATTCTAATATATTGCAGAATTATATTAATTTTTATCATTATATTTTTTTGATCTTATAACCCAAAATAGCAAATAGCTCACCGGAGATAATTTTATCTCCAACAGCTAGAGAGATACTTTTTCCTTTTTTTTAACCAAGTCGTTCTTAAATTTCAACCTTAAGATGCTTTTTGTTTGGGGATCGAACAACTTGAAGATGCTTTAATTATTACACATGAAAATTTCGTATAATTTGTTGTCAAAGAATTTTGAACTCAATCAACATGTTGCTTGATTAGCTATGATACGCCATGAAAAATTTAAATCCAGCACTTGCATAAAACTATTAAGGTTAGAAAAGGGAACGCTATACTCAAAAGTTCTTTATCGATTTTTTTTTCTCTTCATGTATAAATTTCTAATAACGTTATTACTTAATAAATTCTCGTGCCTCATCAATGATCTCAGTACCAGAAGCCAAACGCGCCACAGCACTGTCATCTGTCGATGGGAAATTCTAGCCAGGTAGCAATGATGGATGTATCTTGTGGTATGGGTACAGTTGCCAAAAACTCGTGCAAGCATGCTCACAATCATACAAGTCAGTGATCGAGAGCGCTTCGAAGTGAAAGGGGCGGGTCTAGCGCTGCGCCTCTGGATATAAGGTCGTGGTTTAAGAATAAAACAATAACAGATATATCATCGTGAAAATGGCGTCGAACCTTCTTGTCAATATTACGGAGGTCTGAATATCGCATTTCTCGTTTTCTTGCTGCTTCGTGGAGGGCAGCCTTGATAAGTCTCTTGGCAATACCCTGCATTAACAAAATTTGAGTTCCTAGGGAATCAAGATAGGCACCCACAATAGCAACAAAGCAAGGACGGAGAACAGTCTACACACCCACACTTTTTCTGGAGCAAAAACGAAATGATATCATGGTTATTCCCCTTTTATAAGTAAATTAAAATACAAAGAGAGACCAGAGAGAAGAGATGGGGGTAAGTTAGTATTATGTCTTACGAAGCAAAATTAGCAGAAATATTCGATTATAATAACTTAGTCATATGCACATCTAACAACTGTATGGTGCCCATAACACGTGAAGCACACCCTAAATTTGCAAGAAATTGGAGACAACAATTATCCCATCTGTAGTCCCCAAGAAAAAATAATTTATTGGGGTAAGAATATAGGAAACAAACTCGTCATAGGAATTGTATTAATGAAAAACTATCATATTAAAGGCCACAGTGGTTACCACATTAACATTTGAATCTCATCAGGAAGAATAAGCACCAATAAGATTCAAAAAATAGGAATCAAGCAACAAGTTGATAAAGGATAAGCCAAGCAGTTGAGAAACTACGGACAGTGAACAAATAAAACTCGTCAAGCTTATAACTTCAGCTAAACTACAGACACTACTCCATTGACTAGTTATACTTCTATACCCTACCAAATCAACCAAGAGCAATAATCTTTAAACTCATCATGTCAGAATCAGATAAAGAGCATGGGGGGAACTAAAAATGAAATTATGGATAAAAGTTGCAGAGGAAAATTTTCAAATCTTCTGTCCAGACCAACATGTAAACCGTGTAATAAATCTTAGGTCCTCCACAATACTAACACATGAAAATTAGTAGAACCCTCATTACCTATTCTTGATGCAACCACTAGGCTCAATAAAGTTCAATTAAAAAAAAAAAGCATTTTATGAGGAAAAAATAAACCAGGCAATGTCCACTACAGAAATAAGTAGTGCAAGAAAATCCAAATATAGGAGGAAAGAATCTTACCGCACGTGGATTGCTGTTGACAATATCCACAGCCTTTTCATTACTCAGATGCTCCCATAAACCATCTGATGCAAATATAAGGAAGGAATCATTTGGTTGGAGAGAATGAGAAATAATAGTGGGATTTGCAGACATGATAGGCATGTTCATTGGTTCAGGAAGTCTGAATTTTGGATTAAGTGGTTCCCGGTTAAACTGTGCCTTTTTCATATAAACGTCACCTATAGATCTAGAAACCTGCACCAAATAAAATCAAGGAAGTGGCAATATGATATTGTCATTAATTTGGAGAGTGGAAGTAAAACTGATAAATAAGATAACGATTGCAGAACGTACATGGAGAACGTGAACCATTAACTAACAGAATATATATGACTTCAGATATAAAATAAAAAGTGGGGAGAATTAAGATTGAAAGCATATCCACTATATTTTATATGACCATTGTATTCATTTTTAACATACAAATGCATCACAAACCAAATGTAAAAGTTAAATATTCAATGTTTAAATAAAAATTGCTTGTTTCTTTTCATATGGTTTGGTTTTATCCTCATAAAAGGGGACTGAACCATTTACACATGGATTACCCTTCTTTAATTAAAATAGTATATATTTCTTATAGCACTTCCTATACTGCCCAAGTCAGCCTTTGCATCTATTACATGGATTACCCAAAGAGGCTGTATGCCACAATACCTTAGCAAGTTAAAATATTTAGGACTAGTTAAAGAGAGGGGTTTGGTACATACAAACAGGAGTAGGTCTTCTTTTAAGCGCAGATAATTTCACAAGGGAATTTGGGATAGTTACAGTCTTTTATTGAAAATTAAACTTTTAAACTGCATTTTTAAGGAATTCTGGCAAAAATAATGCAGAAGAAGATAGTATGAGATTGAGGAATAAGAAGCTTCGTAAAAATTCTATCCGGGTCAATAATTCATTAATACTCACATAGAAAAATTGTAGGAGACAGTAAAAGAACAACTATACTCTAAGACTCTGACTTAACATGTCATGGGTCTGTAGACATATATGGATTCAGAAACCGTAGACCACGTGCAGCATTTGATTTTAACAAGAAGAAGGATGGACGTACAGGTTAAGTTGCTTCCAACACCTTTCCGTATCACCAAAATTCAATATCTATGCTTCTTTCGCTTAGCACTTCAAGAAGGGCAAACAACAGAGAATAGAATGAATTTGACCACCTTCATGTAAACACTGCTTTTCATGTGTGGAAGATGTGCGTTTTTGAGAGAACACAAATATATAAAATTACCTGAATAATGCCTTTTACTCTCCACACTCCATGTTTGAAGACAACAATTTGGGGATCGTTAGGGTGTAATTCTTTAAGTTCCTGTCTAACAGCCTCAAGATTTGCATTGTGTTCTGTAGACAGCTGAATTGCAGCAATACCTCCAGTGTTGCCAACTTTCTTACCCAACACAACACGGGAATCTCCAAGGTTGGCCACAAATAGTGTCTGCTGAAATATCAGTCCAACTAGACAACAGGACCCAGCACTTGCAATCTGAGGTCGAGTACTCCATAAGTCTGACACGAGGGCAGTGTACCCCTCTTCTGTTTGACGGAATGCCCTTTCAATAGTCTCAGTTGTCACAACTCCGTGTGACTCAGCCGATATTGCTACACAAACATGAAATCAAAGACGGATAGCATAAGAAGCGCCCCCCTTTATCAACAGAAAAAGACAACGTAGATCCAACTCTCAACACTCATACCCCAAGAAGGAACCAAAATTGGAGGCAGAATGCTCCGCCAAAACAATGGGCCTTCAACACAGAAATCGAGGGTCCAAAACACTTTATTATGACAATATGTGTCATGTAATCCCGAATCCGTTCCCATTAGAGGGCAGCTAAAAAGTTACACTCAATTCACCTATCATAATCGATTTAATATTAAACAAAAAATAAATAAAAATATGTCAGGATGAGTATCTATCCATTGGCCTTCATGTTCAACAATACTTGGTTCTGAGAAATCTCCTCAGACTCAAAAGGCCAATGGAAAAACAGTACTTTTAGAAAAGGTTCACGAAAAGCGAATTGATGAAAATCACATCTAACAGTTACTATTACTGCTACTCATGATATAAGGAAACAATCAAACTAAAAACGTGGCCACATTAAAGCAACAAGAACCCTCAAAATTAAATGAATAAATAAATAAATAAATAAAACAGGGCCTATATATACATAAGAAAGAAAAAACAGGGGGATTCCGAATCAAGAACCTTGAAAATGGTTAAACAAGCGATCGCATACGTATCTCGCTGCGTCGGGTCCTCCGTGACCATCGTATATACCGACGAAGGTGCCGAGAGGACCAGATTCGATCTGGCTCTGGTCTTCGAGAACCTGGTTTGCCTGGACCACCGCCATCGAGAAATCACCGGAGCCATATTTTCCGACGTCGCGGAACCAGAGCAAACCGTCTTTGCCTTCTCTTCCACCAAAACTGCTCCCAATAATTCCAATTGAATCGAATTTATCAGCACCGCGCCCAAATGGCTTCAAACACAGAGGGATCAGATTCATCAATGCCTGAAGCATCCCACATGTCTCGGAAACCTTAACCCTAAACCTTCAACGCCGGAACCTTCAACCTTGCTCCGATCCTCCGAATCTGATAGGGGAGAAGAGAGAACGGTTAACGAGGAGCTTATGTAGGAGAAAAAAAAAAACAGAGAGACAAAAAAGATGGTGAAAGGGTGTTAAAGGCGCAGGATAATCAGGAGGCGCACGTTAGCATGGGGTGGTGCCGGGGTATGTTCGGTGGTAGAGGAACATGAACGGGCTCATTCTCTTGTGGGGAGAGGATGGTGTGGGGAAGCCTCTGTTTCCTGATGTTATTTTCAATGCCTTTCTCTTTTTATCTTTTCTTTTTTTTGAAAAAAACAAAAATTGGTAGTCGCTTCAAAAGCTTCTTCAGTTTCATCTCTAGCGATAATTTTGGCTTGGCATGTTTTCTACTTTTCAAGGATTTTAATTTTACTTCACTTTAAGGTTCAAATATATTTTGTAATACGTTATATTTTTTTGTTTTTTTTATAAATAATTAGTTTAGTCTATGTAAGTGAAACAATTTTAATTAATTTTATTATATTTTAATCTTATGATATTGTTTATTAAAATCATAATACAAATGGCAATGGCAATGGCAATGGCAATGGCTTTGGATGATATAATTTTAATTCATTGCCGGCTTCTTAGGCGCAATAATGTTAGGAAATAAGTTTATTAAATTCAAAGGGCCTACATCATCCTAAGGTTAAGTTATCAGGGAGAATATGCTTCTAACTAGTAAGATAAGATAGGGACCATAATCATCTCTTTAGGTAAGTTTTGTGTATATATATTTGGTGGAATGAAATTCAGGTTATCTCTCTACCATCTCAACTTGTGTTGCCGATTGAATTATACTCATTAAGTTTGTTATTAATTCTTTAATATCACTATTGAATTCTCATTGACTAGTTATTCCCTAATTCACACGTGGAAAATCGAGATCATATATGGAAGAAATAGATGGAGAGAGGAAAAGCTGGTAGAAAAACATATTGAAAATTTTTGTACGAGAAGCAACCCATACATATAAACCTTTGCCGCTGCAAGTTGCTTGTTAAATGACGAGGAAGAGGAAAGGTAAAACATCATATAAGCGAAGGAAAGAGAACTTGCATTGGAGATGAGGGGACTCGAATCCGTTTTCACATTTATTTGAGATTTGGTTAGAACTTAGAAGTTAAGCTCACATGTTAAAATTATTTTATTTTTATTTTTAGGATTAATCGATTGATTCAATTTGAGCATATAGTCCACTAGAACGGTAAAGTTCTTCTTTAAAAGATTTAGTTTCTCCTAGTTTAACCTCATACCCATGACCTGCACTTATTTATTTGTTTAGTTAATATTCAATTATTCACAAATAACAAGACATGCCAATAGCAAACGAGCTGGTATACAAAAAAAAAAAAAAAAACGAGCCAATCTAATGGCCTAAAGAATCAGCACAAATGTCAATTTTATATAACAAATGGCTAAACAAACCCTAGTTGTAATGCTATTAGTATTATGATCATATTCTAAAATAGAAAATAGAAAACAAAGGAATGGTGTTATTTTACCTCTTCTAATCATCTTCCCAATCTAACATTTATTGAAAACAAATCACATACTAAAAAAAAAAAGTGGCGCATGAGTCGAAAAAACAAAAAAAACTCATGGTACATTTAGTTTGTTTTTATTTATATTTTTAATTAGGGATATGTTATTTTACTTATTTTTTTTTAATGCCTACTTTGCCTATTATTATCCAATACCATTAGACCGGAGTATCACGAGTAGAGAAAAATAATAAAAGTTAGTTGAGATTCTGATCTAATTTTTATTAATATGTTTTACTTTGTTTTTAATCTTTTAAAGGGTTCATTTTTTCTGCGGTTACTGCAAATAAGTTATCTGCAATAAATCCAATATGATGTCGTTTTGCGAGAAAAATCATGGTATTTTTGTAATTTTAATTTATTTCAGGGTTATAATAGTATTTATATTTATAAACTTTTAAGATTTCAATATCAAAACCACGTCGTTTTGCGAATAAATGCGATAATTTATCTGTAGTAACTGCATAAATATTTTCCAAAAAAAAAAAACTTCAAAACAAATAGTATAATTTTTTTTGTTAATTTAATCATTTTTTAATAAAATCTTAAAATTAAAAAACAAATAAAACATATAATATTTTGTAATCATTGATAAAAATATTACAAATAACAATGAAAACAATAAATATGGACCATGCATACTCTTGTTTCCCTAATGGAATAAACATGCAAACCAATTTCTTATAACCGGCCTCGTTAATTCAAGCTTAGGTCATAAACATCCTTAGCCACTCGTTTTTTCTTTCCATTATTATATTTATTAGGCTTTATTTATTTTGGCACATGATAGGGGCAAGGCCCCTATTAGATTTAATTTAATGGTGGCAAGTTGTGACTTCTGTTCTAGTCTTAGACTCCTAGTATAAGTTAATTGGCATATCATGAGATAATGACCGATTATTAAACACACAAATGAAGAAAAGCAACAAATACGCACTTGCCTTTGTCTCTCCGGACATAAGTTTGATGCAAACAGCTAAACAAGGATTTGACACAAATTGACTTGGAATTATCGTTCTATTCATGTATTAAATAAAATTAAACTCAACATCACAGTTTCGTCTTTTTTATTAGTCTGACGAGGGAAACATATAGCACTACCAATTCGACGTGGGATTTCACTTTCCTGGCATGTCATGGCGCGTCAGAGCATATACAGGACAATGCAACTAGATAGAAACTCAGCCCCTTATATTGCCAATTAACAGACATAAAATTTCTGTAAAATGAACTTATTTTCAAAATGAACAAATAAGTATATATTTATTAGAGTAAACATCCTTTTTGGTTTCTTTTTTGGTCCCTGACAATATTCACGAAATCTTTTTTAGTCTCTGGCAATAAAAAAAGATCAAATTAGTCCCTAAAATTATGAAAAAAAGAACCAAGGAGTACTTATTACAATTGACAGAAGGACTAATGTGGTCCTATTTTTCATAATTTTAGAGATCAATTTGGTTCTTTTTTATTGCCAGAGATTAAAAAGGATTTTATAGATATTGACAGAGACCAGAAAGGATATTTACTCTATTTATTATTTTAAAATATATTTTAAAATAAATCCACTTTATAGTAAGTTTTATTCATAGGCACACTACCCGGTTCAAATCATAGAAGTCTAGCTAAACTGCTGTACAAAAAAAATTTATGGATTTTCAAAAAAATATATATATATATATATATATATATGGCCATGTATGGGATCGATTTGATTGCATGCTGTACAATAGATGTTACATCAGAAGGCAAATGCTTGTGAAACGTACGCCAAATCATGGTAGATAAAAACTAGTTTTATTTTTTTTATTCTATATTTTTACGGTTTTTTTTTATCAAAACATTTTCAATAATATTCCAAGCACCTTTATTTTTTTATATTATTTTTTATTATAATTTTATATTTTATGTTTTTTTATCCCCATTTTGTTTATAAGTAAAAACTCAATTTTAATTACCTTGGACGAAATAGCCCTTTATGTACAAAATGGTTGGAGAGTTTTCATCACAGAAGCTGGTTTTCTAGGGTGGTTTGGTTCCTATGGGCGGTGATATCAATGGCAGGATCGGTCCTAACAAACGAGATTTTCAGACATGATGCCACATGTTCTGTCCGTGGTAGATTTGTCCAATCTGGGTTGGATGATTGAACTAGGATTCAGATGTTTTTCTCTGGATATTTATGAATTAGGTATCTAGTCAGATATCACTGATACAGTATGATGGCTTTCGCCTTTGGGGTGTGTGCATGTGTCATTGAAATGAGTAGGATTTCTAGTGTACCTCTTGTTTGTGGTTCTTACCTCCTTCATATAGTGAGTACCTTTGGATTTGTTTGGGTTGGGCCACGTATAAAATGGAGCTTTGGTCCGGGTCCACAACACCACCAAATCACCAATGCTGATGTTGTGGACGGAAGCATGATGCATGCCAAGTCCCCACCGGCACATTTTAAGTTGGATTAGATTGGTTGTCCTGATTATGTTCATCTATGTATTGTACCAAAAAAATGTATTAAGTTATAAAATAACGTTTTAGACTCCACCTTTACTGAAATTCTCAGGTATCTAATACTGCTTTGGCATTTGGTATAGGAGAAATTTTTATTTGTCCGGAAATCTCGATTTTCAGAAATATGATTTTTACATCCAGTTTATGATAATATACAGAAATTTAAAATTTTAAAAAATTCAGTTTTTCGGGAATCCCGAAAAATACCGCGTACCAAACGGCCCATTTTTTATTTTAAAAAAATGGGTTTATGTTCAATTTGTTATCTTATATTTAGCTGGGAACTTGGGCGTGTCCTAGATATATCCACGTTTGAAATTAGTTTTTTTTTTTAAAAAAAAAAAAACTATATTCACATTTGGACATGGTTAACTTGTGTTTCATTTCTTGGTAGTTCAGTGTTAACTTCATAGCTTGTCTCAAGGCCAGTGAGGCCTTCTCATATCTAATTGTTTGTTTTCGTCTTTTTATTGGTAATTCGACCACTTTAGTGTGGTTTAAATAAAAAATTGCTTAATTAATTAATTTTGTAAAAGTAATGGCATTGTAATGTGGTTAAAGCCGCACTTTAATCATGCGGAATAATTCTTGTACCTCATTAATATGGTACCCTTATCCAACGTAGTAGTCCCGCATCACTATAATACTGGAATTGTTCCGCCATACTGCCATGCGTGACCCCTCTCTCTCACTTTTTCTCATTCTTCTTAATTTGGAATTTTTTTTAATGGGTTTTATAAGAGTTGTGTCGTAGGAAAAGTGATTGTTTTATGTTATAGAGATTCATTTTGCGTGCCAGAATTTTTTTTTTGCTGCGAGCCCCATAAAATGTTGTGTGTGTAGGAAAATTATTGTGATCAAGTTAAATGATAGATGATAAACCCCTTTTTAATATATTACGGGAGTATATTAAAAAATGGTGGTCCTTTTCTTTTTTTGGTATAAAAATGTACTCTTTACCCCTTCCTTTTTCTTATATTTTTCCCCTATCTCCTTTGATTTTCTATTTTTGGACCGTCCTGTTGTCGGTCCATATTAAAAGCGCTCCTTAATTTGATAGACACACTTTGATTGATGTAGTTTGACATAGACATCCTGTATTATCGAAAATATTTTTTGTGATCCAGGAACATCTAATAATCTGAATATCTGATGCTCCTTCTCACAATATTATTTTTTATTATTTTTATTCATGTTATTTTTTCTCATTCTCAATTTTATCTTTTCATTTACACTGCTAAGAAATAGTGATTTCGAACCATAATAAATAATCTCTGTATTACGAGGAGTGCCAGATGGATAAGGAGTCCCGTATTAATAAGATGCATGACTCGTCTTACATGATTAAAGTCCAGTTTTGACGGTATTACAGTGGGATTACTTTTACCAAACATATTAGTTAAACAATTTTTTATTAGAACCACCACACACAGGTCAAAAAGTCTCTGTTTATTCCGCTGGTTTCTATTTTATTTTCTGCGGATGGGAATCCAAAATTATTGAGGATGGTACTTGAATTCTAGTGGGCTTGTTAGTACATCTTAGGCTGAAGCGTCCCTTTGAAACTTCTAATGGGCCAGGATATTTTTACCCATTCTAGTAATTGGACCCACGGTTCCACCAGGAGAGCCAGCTAATTGTCGGCCGAAAAACAATCCAATTGAGAAGTACAGTAAACTAATATTTGGTGACAGTGTGACACCACCTGTTATATTATAGACATGCAATAAAGGCTCAAGTTTAGAAGGTTCAAAAAAGACAATTAAGGAATTTTTTTTTAATTATATTAATTCTAGTTCGACAATAATAGATCAAGTATTGGATCCTCAAAAAATTTATCAAAGATTTAAAATTTTATTATCCACAAATAAATTCTATAAATAAAAGGTAAAACCTATATGTACGCATACTTTTAAACCATTTATCTCATAACTATTATTGTATACACACCTCACCTCTTCGTTATGCCATCTATTATAGTGTTCAGTGATTTGTTTTCTTATAAGGTATCTTTTTTATAGATATGTGAAAGAGAATATAGATTCAATATTGATTAACCAATCTCATATTGGACATCTAGATCCAATCACCCAAAATAAAAATAAAATAATATTTAATGATCGTAAAAAACTTTATAATACAATATTCTTTTTCTTTAAACTTAAAATATAAAACTTATACAGATTAAGCTAATAAAAAAAGGAAAAGCCAATGTCCCGTCTTCAGAATCACTTATGCTCTTATGATTTTTTTTATCACATGTGCCTACGTACTTTGTAAAAAATAAAAAATTATAAGGGTATATGTGATAATAAAACATACCATAAGGGACATATGTGATAAAAAAAATTACAGGACATAGTGATTCTGAAGCAAACCTGAATTTTTTCCTAAAATTTTTTATATAAAATAAATGTATTTGCCTCCTCTCTCTTTTTTACTCTAAGCTGCCACATAGGTGTTCTTGTCATGTGTATAGCGTCCACTTTTGCACCTACTGCATAAATCAAAGGTAGCATTTAACTTTCACCAAAAAAAAAAAAAATTGCATTTAACGAAATGAAACGTTATATTCAGTTACGTTATTTATAGTTTCATGTTAATCTAGATTCATTCCACGTGGGATTATGAGTTCAACGGACCCGAGAGACTCAAAAACATGGGTTTTGATTTTCTCATATTACATAAGAATTCAATTATTATGTTGTGACTTAACTAGCGGTGGGTCCCACATTTATTAAAAAAAGAAAAAAAAATTGCACGTAAATCGAAGGGTCACAAACATGAAAATTGAATTCTCATGCAACATAAGAAAATGTTTTTCCCAGAAACATATTGCTTAATATGAAAATGCAGCCATCCAAGGTAGCTTGGCCATCTCGCAATTACAAGACACGGATTCAGCTGCTTAGTGTGACCGACATTAATTACTCATAGCAACGTCACTCTTATATATATGGGAAAATATTTTCTCATGTTACATTAGAATTCAATTTTTATGTTGTGAGCCTTCTATTTACGTGCAAAGCTTTTCTTTTTTTTTATTTTTTTAATAAATGTGAGACCCACAACTAGTTGAGTCACGACATGAGAATTGAATTCTCATGCAACATGAGAAAAACAAATCCCTATATATATACGAACCAATAGCTTGAGGAGAGGCACCTGGCTACACTACATCTACATAGGCTTAGCCTAAGGGTATGTTTGATGTGATGTATAAGACCTGATAATATAAACTTATACTATATATACGTTATGACATTTTCAGTTGTTTTGTGTGACTATCGTATATTATAAATTTATACAGCAGGATCCCTTTATACATCAAAATGATGTATAACTTTATCAAGCAAAGGAGTGGTGGATTAGGCCTGATAAGAGGTTGATGTATTAATATTACTTACAAGTACAATTTCCAACAACCAATATATCATTCGAATATTTATATATTAAAATAATATCTTTAATATATTAATTTTTAAAAATATTGGAGGATATTATCTTTAGGAGTGGCAATACAGGTCTTGACCTGCGGGTTGACCCGTGACACGACCCGTCAAAACGCATGTCGTGTCAACCCGCAGGTCATTATGGGTCGTGTACGGATTGTGTAAATGTGACCCGTTTTTTTCCATGTCGGGTTACGTGTCAACCCGCGGGTCAACGTGTCAACCCAAATAGTGTCATTTTTTTAATTTTCAATTAAATATTTTATTATATTTTTATTTTTATTCATTTATATATTGATATATATAGTCATTGTTTAGTATAGAAAATAATAAAAGGAACTAAAAATCTCAAAAAACATAAGCTAATCTTTTTTTATTTTTTAATTTTTTTTATTTATTTATTTTTCAAAAAATCTCACTTTTTTTTATTTTAAATTTTGCGGGTCGTGTCGTGTCGACCCGTGACCCGCAGCGGGTCGTGTCAGGGTTCGTGTTTTGTGACCCATTTACAAAACGGGTCGTGTCAAATAGTGTACGTGTCGTGTCGTGTCGGGTTGACCTGTATTGCCACCCCTAATTATCTTATACAATACCATACCAAACGCTGAATAGTATTAAAATTTATTCAGATCTTATACAATCAAGTCTTATACTATCAGGTCTTATCCTATACTATGCACCAAACATGCCCTAAGTGTAAGCATCCTGCCTAGGGGTAGCTTGTGAAGATCTATGTAGCACCAACACGACACGTGACACGATACGACACAACACTCTGACACGTCAATCTTAAAAAATTATGGATTTCGACACGTTGGGACACGTTTAAATATTAAATAATATTTTTAAATTATATAGTGTATATTTCATTTAGTATTCAATAATTTAACAAAAAATAAAAAAATTAATAATACCCATTAAAATATTATCTTGCAACTTTCCTTCCAATCCAAAACCACATGAGAAAAATTGATTCAAAGTCGGAATCCAAGGTGTTACATAGAAGGAGAAAAAAAATATAAAAAAAAAAAATATGATGTAACCAATGGCAACAGCAGCAAAAAAATTCACCGACACTCAATATCTGTAACACCCCGTTCTAGAACCGGTTTGTTAACATCGACTTATGATATTAAGCGCAGTTACAATCACATTGGTTCAATTAAAATCCAGTTAAATTTTCTTTTAAAACCAAGCCGAATTTAAATTACCCAATTGTGTGACCATAACCATATTACATTACGGAATAAAGTAATTCAAGCTTAATACCATACACTCATTTCATCAGACTAAACATTACTACTATGGTGTGCCAAGTAGTCCCCTTAGACCACTAAGGCATAAAACTCACTTTTTATTGCTTTTAAACACTAAACATATCCACTCTTAATTACTATATTACTCTTAGGTCTCTATTCTTCCAATATATTATAGGATTTTTCATTAGCTACGCGTGGGTTCAAACCGCGCTCAAATCGGAGGACCGTAGCCCAAGTTATGAGATTTTTACGAAATGGAATGCTGAATTCCCCAGGACCCCCACGCTCATAGCGTGGGCAGTCAGAAAGGTTGACGCTCATAGCATGGGCAATCAGGAGCAAGCACCAAAACAGGGCAATTTGACCTGCCTGTGGTGTTTTAACCATAACTTTAGTTATACTTATCCAAATTACACAATCTTGGTCTCTATGGAAAGCTAAGAAACATATCTACAACTTCCATCAAGACACAAAGGTCCAAATCTATCGTATAGGATACGAAATCTGGACAACAAGATAGGGTATCTTTATTTTTAATTGATTTTCTAACCTAAAGGTCTTCCTTCACCTACTGGACATCATATAATCCCTTTCACTACATGAATTCTAGTCTTTAAAGACACTCATACACTAAGAAGGGCATGCATACCATTTCATCTTACATATATCTTCATTAATTACAACATTACAACATCATCAGGTCTCAATTACATCATTGTCCTTACAAATTTCATATACATGCCAAAGGACTTAGCTACAAAAGGAACATGATCAAAGCAAGTAACCATGTACCAGATACCAATTACTACTACAATGATCATGCACTAAGTCCTCCAAAATACATCATGTGACATCAAAATATACATATAGCAATTCTAAATGGCATGCAACTCAAAATGTCAAGCTATCAGGTACAATCTACTCATGCTTCTTGCTTCAATCAACCTCACCTCTATCAGTACCTGAAATGATGCCCCACAACACGGGGTTAGATATACGAATATATCACAGTAAACCAGGGTTCCTTAGAGATCACTCCACCCTAAGGTTCACTTTCGATGTACACATAATCATAACAGTTCAACACATTCTTATCAATAACCATTATATGGACTTCCAAGAGAGATCCTCAAAATGTTGTTTCTCTTAGGCTCTTACCACATGGAGATCCACATAGGGCTGTTTCCAAGGGAAGTCCTTAACCTCAACCTAGGAACCTCCAAGAGAGATCCACATAGGGCTGTTTCTCTTAGGCTCTAACCACATGGAGATCCACATAGGGCTGTTTCCAAGGGAAGTTCCTATCAATCATCCTCATCATAATACTATCAGTCATAACCTCAATCACAATGCTCAACCATTACCTCATTCATTATTTTCTACCTCTATAACCATTCCTCAATGACTCTTCAACAATCAACATCAACCAATCATCATGAATCAATCATGAGCATACAATTACTATCATAATTATATATGACATCTCACAAACCATTTCTCCTCAACGGAGTATGGTGGAACACTCAATGAGATCAACCCCAAGGTCCAAAGGTTTACCTTGCTCTTAAACTCTCCTCAATTGCGCACAACCACAAGGGTTGGTCACTCCATTTGGTTCTCTTGCCTCAATCCTATTAATACAAGGAACACAATCAATTTTATAATCAAACAATGGCTTACCATTCAAGAATATCCTTAATTTCCAAGCATAATTTACTCAAATAACAAACTTTACCAAAATGACAATCTAAACTCATTTCTACCGTTTATTTATCATTTCTATCATTTTCCATAACATACACTAAGTCTCAATCCTTCTTGAACATATCCAATCTACTCACATTAACATAAAACCCTAAAATACTATTCATCAAAACCTAAATCATGCAAAACCCAAGGAATTTGTGTCAAAGAGAGTGGAAAACTCACCACAATGGATCACACAACAAGGAATGATTGTTCCTCAAGCTTCTATGGAGGTAGAAGCCAACAAATCCCTCAACTTTTCATATGGGTCGGACTTAGGGGAGGAGAAATCTCACACCACACTACTCCCCACTAAGAACCAAGCTAGGATTAAGGATGAGGGGAAGAATCTAAGTGGTTTAGGCTTTTGAATCAATGGAAAAGGTTGAGAAATGATGAATCTAGGGTTTTTCCCTTCTCCCTTCTTCTCCTTCTCTTCTTCCTCTCTTCTTTCTCTTATTTTTCTTCTTTTTTTTGGTGCGACGGGTTGGGGAGGGGAATATGGGTTCTTTAAGTGCCTTGCCACTTAACACAGGTTAAGTGGGTATTGGTTCATCTATCTATTCAACTCCATTAATTACCAAACTTTACCCAAAAGTCTGGAATATTTTTCTACGAATATTTTCACTTTCATTTTTATATTTTGGGTACTTTTGCTTACACCCAATTATACTCCTTAATTTTCACTGAGTACACTTTTTACCTCAAAAGTGACCCCAACTCACTTAATTAAGCCTTCTTCTTAATTTTACTCACTAATATATGCTTAATTATTTAATTAAAAGTAATTAATTAAATTCTTAAATTGAGGATGTTATAATACCAAAAATTATAGTAAAGTTTTTCATAAAAGGCAAAAACATAAACTAAAAAATACACTATAAAATAAGAACATTAAGAACACAATCAAACATTATAAAAGGTGGAAGCTTTAATAAAAAAACAAGAACTCGGATGAAAGAGCGAGATCAGATCAGATTAGAGAGAGGAGGAGATATGATAAGAGCGTAACAGGAATGACAACGATGGTGCTGAGATGATTTTTATTTACTTAAAGGAAGAAAAAAAAGGGTGAAAATTGATATGATAATGTAAAAGCTTTACTAGTATATTTTAATTTTTAAAAAAAAAAATTAAAAAAAATTACGAAAATACCATTTGACCGTGTCGGAACGTGTCGAACTCGGTCAAATTCGCGTATCGGAATGGTCAACCTGTCGGAAAAAGTTGACTGCGTGTCCGATACCATGTCGGAGCGTGTCGGACACGACACTCCCTATTTTGTGAAGTGTTTCGTGCTTCCCTAGTGAAGATTATTATTTTCCAATAATAGGAATGAATATCATCTTATCAAGACATAATAACCAGAGGCATTAAACTTAGATATGGTTATCTTCGATCAATATTTGAACACTTGAATATATTTTGGCTTAAGCATCAAAATATCTAACAAGTACCTTCCTCAATCTTCCCAAAGCATCCCGCCAACTAACCAGACATCCAGCAAGCAAAATATCAGCCCATATTTAAACGTTGCAGATTTAACTGCGTGTAAAATCTAACTCAATAATTATTGGACGAATGACATCAATCAAAATGTATTACCTTTTAGCTTAATGTCCAGTTCTATTTTTATTTTTGGAAGGAGTGGTAGATACTACGCACAATTAAGTATAACCAAAATTACGAGACGTGGCTGTACTGGCAAATTGATCTCAAGCGATGAATTTTTTATTTGCAAATAAATTGAAATATGACAAAAGCACATTGCAACCACTCCAAACCAACACCAAATAAGATTGTTTCAACATTACAAAAAAAAAAAAAAAAAAACACATTGTGAGGTCTTAATATATATATATTTTTTTACCTGGAATTGAATAAAAAAACGCACATACATGTGCGTATACATAACATACTAACACTACGCCGATCAAATCAGTCTTGCTCATTTGTATTTGTATGAATGATCTTCAAAAGTATGAAATGACTTGGATGATTGGTTCAATTAATTCGTTGGCATAAATTTATACATAAGTAACGTTATTCCTTTCATTTTCATAAATTTGAAAGTTTTTTTTTTTTTTTGGATTACATCCGGGTATCCCCACGGCCGATAGCCATGAGACTAATCCCTCGCCCCGGGTCAGCGCACAAAGCGGTAAAGAGCTGCCAACGGAATGCTTTCCATTCACAAGAGTTGGGGTTCGAACCCCCAACCACTTGCTTAAGGGAAATGACAGCCAAAGCTGGCCCCACAACTAGCAAAGTTGACAGATGGAAAAAAAAAAAAAAAAAGAGGACGAAAAGCTGTAAGCACTACAGTTTTTCTGTGCTCCATCCAATAGAAAAGTGTTCTACTTTGATAGAGCATCCAATTTATCTGTTGGCGATGGTAAACAAGGTACCACCGCACTTGTTAAATAAAAACCATAAAAGGAAAACTAAAGAACCAATAAATAAAGAGCTTATCTCAAAGCACTTTCATGACTGCGATTTAATCTTATTTTTCCATCCCAAAGCCCGTTTGATCTTTGCAATGGCCTTCTTGAAGATACCATTGTTGTTTTTTTCGGATCGCTTCCTTTCCAACTCCAATTGTTCGAGGGAAGTCTCCAAATGAGCACCGTTCCGTTGAAACGCCTCAACCATCTTGGGGTAAAGTCCTTTCATCAAACCCTTGAACTCCTCTGAAACTTTCACAGAAGAAGACGAAGACGCACGAGGCTCACTGTCGTCGTCGTCGTTGTAACCGTAATTGCCGACTCTCACGCGCCCATTCACGTACTCGTTGCAAGCCGCGAGAATCGCAGGCGCTCGCTCGCTAAAATGGGCTCGGACGAATTCTTTGAAGTTCTTGGGCGGGTTCCGAAGCAGATAGACGGAGGTTTGGCACGTGAGAAAAAACACGTGTTCGCTGTAAGCACGTGACCTGTTAAGGTG
The DNA here is from genome assembly GCA_032173675.1 of Gastrolobium villosum. Classification (NCBI taxonomy): domain Eukaryota; kingdom Viridiplantae; phylum Streptophyta; class Magnoliopsida; order Fabales; family Fabaceae; genus Gastrolobium; species Gastrolobium villosum. Next base: position 32,887 of record JAVKPL010001180.1, on the reverse strand, counting down.
TTGGTGAGAATTCCCGAACGATGCATAACTAGGCTCGTTAAAGAATGGCTCGTCGTTGAGAACGAGTGATTGAATGGAGAGCAAAACCTGCAGCAACGTTGACCCAGATGGGTCCCACCTCTCGCTCTTTTGCCCCATCCAGGTGTTGAGTAGGCTCAAGCAGACTATGCCGTTGGCATAGAGGTTTGGGTTGAGTCGGAGCCCGAATGAGCGGTAATGGATCCGGGGCGGGGATTTCGGGTAATCAGAGGGGAAGGCTATGTCGAAGAAGAAGAGACCATCGTGGTAAGGTGTGCCCGCGACGCCTACGATCGCAGCCCTCAACAAGTCTATGCGTCTCTCGTAAACGCGAACGTAGATGGATTCGGGTAAATTTTCCTCCAGGATTTTCCACTCTCTCATGATGATTTTGTGTACCTCGCTCTTTGAATTGGTGAAACAGACTCTGTCGCCTTTGTTTCTGCACCAGTTTGGATTCCTGAAGTGGTGATCTGAGTCATCTGAAACGACGTCGAAACGCGCAAAAGTGTTGGTCTTTTCCATGTCTTCGTTTTTTAACATTTGAAAATGGGTTTTCAATCAATTCAATGGAATTGAAGTGAACTATGAACAGAAGGGAGGATGATAAGGGCTAGCTTGCTAAATGGCTGCAGCTTCTAGAGCTTAGGTTTTCTTTACTCTTTCTTTTGAACAAGTCCATATAAACTCTCCTAATAAGTGGAGACTATCCTAACAAAAAATAACAACCTCGAGAATGGAGATAATAACAACTATTTTATATAAAATTAAAAAACTGATTTTTGTAAATCACTTGTTTGGATTAATGCTTACGAGGTAAATAATTTTATCTCCTATAAAAAAAATAAATAAATATATATATATATAGATAAATGTTTATTCTTTTAAATGACATAACTTATATCTTTTCAAAAAAATGGGACCCGTAAATCTCTCTCCTCCTTTATCTAAATAAATATATATATATATATATATATATATATATATATATATATATTGATTTATATGGAGTCATGTGAGTAGAAGAAAGAAAAAAAAAAAAAAACTTCACACACTTTATGTGTGTAGGAAATAAAATTATTTCATATAACAGGAAACACATTAAATCTTATTTTATAACAATTCAATGTATAAATAAAAATAAGCTAGGTGATTAGGAAAATTTAAATCTAATTCTTATCAGCTTAAGATCAATAGATCATATCTGTTTTTTTTTTTTAAACTACCATGATTAATTATCATTTAGAAATTTAAAAATAATTATAAAATAAAGTAAGGGGTGGGTTATTCTACATTTCTATCTACATTTTTTTCATGCATACTCTACTTATTTTACTCCAATACCGTTCGAGTAGAATCTCAACTAACCTCCATCATCTCTCTCTTCTCTTGATATTATGATCAAACCATATTGGAGATCGGTAGGTAAGGTAAGTATGAAAAAAAGTAGACAGAATCTCTTATCCCATAAATTATAATTATATATTGTTATTTATTTAAATATAAACAAAATTGGATTATAAATATTTTTTTGAACTATTTAAATATTTAAAGTTGTGATAGATTATACTTAAAACTATTTTTTTCTTACTACCAACTTTGTTATCAACGCAAGTGATAACTGTTGATTTGATTTTGTTCTAACGATAATAAAAAATAGTAATAATTATAACCTCTCCCTTTAAAAACAAACACAAAAAAGGGATTTGTAAATATTGTACATAATTAACTTTTTATCTTAAAAAAAATAGAAAGAATCGACGATCTGGTAGAGTGAGTTAATACATTATAATAATTTTAGTAATTTGTTATTTAATTTCATTCTTATTACTTTTATTTTCACAATGAAATATAATTTAATACTATTTTTTCTTATCGTTGATCTCGATCCATACTAAACAAAATGTAAGGTCTAGTCCAATGAAATGGGCCATAGACAAAAGGGTATCATACATAGTATAAGAACTCATAATATAAAATCTGATTAAATTTTAACATTATCTAGTATTTGACATAATATTATATAAGATAATGTATTATATAAGATAATATCATTCAATGTTTGGTCATGCACTGTATAATATTAGATAGAATAAAAATAAATGCTCTTACATAAATAAGCTTCAATAAAGAATTTATATAATTCTTCTAAATATATCATATGGTAATAATTTTTATAAAAATACATTGGTGTGTCCAAAAAAATATATTAATTTTTATAAAAGTAAAATTTTCCAATATTTAAAAATTGATTTTTATTTTAATATATTAAAATTGAAGTAATATATTAATTTTTAAGAATTGTACTAGACAGTAATGTTAATATATATATCAACCCATTATCATGTCTACTTTCGCCCCCTTAGGCTTGATTAAGTTATATATTATTTTGATTTATTAAGGGGTTATGTTGTATAAGCTTATATTATACTATATTCATAACAAACAACTTAAAATGTCATAACGTATAGTATAAGCTTCTACTATCAAGCCTTATATATCACACCAAATAAGCCCTTAAATAATAAGAAAAAATGTATGTCACATGTACATAAAATCACGTGCACAATTCGACTAATAGCAACTCATGACTCATAGTGAATGACTAAGGAGCATACACAAGATTCCAACTAAGTCTTGGCTTGCCAAAGGCATCTCGTAACGTAAATGAGATAGACTAACAAAACCATCGCAATTCACCAATAAAAAAAGTATCCTACCATACTAAGACACCATATGTAGGTCATATTGCTACTATAAAAAAGTGGTTCAAAACTCAGGTATGGTTATCTTCCAATAATTTACTTAAACTCATCACTTAAACATTAGAGTAATTTGTAGGTAGGCATTCCTATATGTCTCAAACAAATAGACTTCTTCAATATTAATATTATCATCTTGCATATGAGCAGATCGAAGGAGGGCGAATATTTGTAGCTCTAATATTTAGCCCTCCCAAAAAATACTTATAATAGTAGTGTAACAACACTTGCTAAGAAATCAAAAATAAAAATGTGACATTTAACATAAGGGAAGGTTATAGTTATAACTTTTGTTTACAATCTCTTACAATCATATCTTATCACCGTTGATTTCCGTCAATTAACGGTTATCATTATTGTGAATTAGTAATTAATTAATGAGTTTAATTTGCTAAAATAATAACCGTTGATTGGCGAAAATCAACTGTGATAAGATATGGTTGTAAAAGGTTGTAAAAAAATGGTAGTAATTATAACCTCCCTCTTAATATAATAGAAAATTAATAAATATTTAGTAAAGTTTTTTTAAAGTCAACTTAAATTTTTTTTACTAGATAATAGTTTTGTTACCAAATGTAATGAACGGAATTTTTCTAGATAAAATAAATTATATATGTTGTTTCATTTCACCAAATATGCCCATATGCAGTGTTATTAAAACCGCCGGACCGGTAGGTCGGGCTAATTGAAGCAAGACACAAACTCTTAACCGATTTGATTTAGTTAATAAATTAATCAGTTATGTATGTAATTTGGTCAAAAATTGAAGAAACCAGTCAAAAATCAATTTCAACCCGTGCCTTTTTTTTATTTCTTGGCAATAAGTGAAAGAAAGTGACATGCTAAGTAGTAAGTCAAATTGATTGTTATATTACTTCTATTTGAAAAAAATGAAAAAATAAAGTGACTGGACGGTCTAGTGTAATATGATCTCCCGCGAGAACATAATATAAAAATATTACAATGGTGTTCTCCTGGGAGAATATTGTTATAATTTTACTATAACTATGTTCTCGTAGGAGAACATAGTGCACTGGACCGATTTTTACATTCATTTATTGTACACTCAGTAAAACACTTCTATTTATGTATGTATTATATATATTTACAACGGTTCAATTAAACATAGGTAAAACTAACCGTTGTCCTCTTTGTAATTAAGAGATACCCTCTCAATTAAATAATTACGTTAGTCATTTAAAGATTTTTATCACTAAATTACTCTCTTAAATCAGTTGGCAACTGAGCTCCCAAGTTTTGTTCGAGTCAGATGTTCAAACCCTGCCTCAAGCAAAATTTTGGAAAATCTTTAGGGGCCAGAGGAGGAAAGTGTTTCCTCGGTTGGAGATTAGTCTCATCCTTCCTCCAGTAACGAAGCTCAATACACCCGTTGTTCCAACGAGGGGCTAGCCTACATGACTGTAGGCCGAGGGCAAGGTGACTGGAGGAGGTTGAATGGGGATACCTCCGGGTTATACCAAAAAAATAAAAATAAATAAATATATAGAATAATTATTAAATTCGACTATTCATATTTTCACTTTAGATATTTAAAAAAATGCATCAGCAATTTTGTATGAGTAAATATTTTTATACAAATATTTTCTTAATAATCTCCTAAGAGTGGATAAATTTCATATCTATTAAACATAAATACTATATTCATTTAATAAGATTAATTATGAGGATATATAATTCCTAGCAAATATTTAAATATTGTATAGACATTTTTTTTTATTTCTCAACCGTTTTGCCTATTATTCGACCAGTCTAATGAGATAATAATTAATAATTAATATATATATATATAGAGGCTCTTTCATCAATTTGGAGCTTTTTTGGTTTAAATATACTAATTTGGTATCTGATTGGAAGATATTACCATTTGGAGTCTTTGAGTGCCGCATGGGGGACCCAGTGACTTTAAATGACGCTCCCATCCCCGGCGGCACTCATGTGATTTGTTTTTTTTTTTTTTCGAAACCAATGCCGCCTACCGTCCCCCACGGCACTAATTAAATTTTTTTCTTCACACTGCCGCCCCCTACCCCCACGGCATTTAATGTAATCAATCAAGATGAAAAACAAATCTTGTCCTTAGTAACAATTGCTCCTTACTTCTCTTTGATAACCAGCGGTCTCTCAAGTCTCAATTAATTGAAACAAAATTTTTGAAACAAAACCACTCAGTCACAAAAAGAAATTTGAACTAATTTATCCACAAAGTCCATCATAACACATGAATCAGAAAGCTCTATTTACATGAGAAATTTTTTCAACTCCACGAGCAATGGGTTGCTGCACAAGTTAGGGACTTCCTTCGTCTTAATCTTCCTGATGCTACAGAAGAGGAAAGCAATAGCCATGCTGACTTTTAACACACCTTGGTGGGTAGTAGAAGACAACCACAATCACAAACAGGAGGCACTGGTAGGCCTCATTAAACCTCGTGGTTTTGTTCCATCAGTGGTTCAACTTTAGAGTGAAGATTCAAACTTTACAGAAATACTTCTCTTTAATTTCATTAAGTCTTCTCTAGATTCATGTTTCCTTCAAGGTATTTCTGTTCTGTTTTTGATTTTTCAAGTTGTATATGAGATGAACTTTCTCTCCTTTTTGTGTTCTAATATTTTTTTTTTTTTTGGGAAGCTATATGTTAATAGAATAAGTTCAATTTCTGCAAAGTTTTAGCTTATCATTTTAGTTCTCTTCCAAAATCCCAAGACATCCAACAGATTTTTGTTTTCACTAACTTGTGCAGCAACCCATTGCTCATGGAGTTGAAAAATTTTCTCATGTAAATAGAGATTTCTGATTCATCTGTTATGAGGGACTTTGTGAATAAATTATTTCAAATTTCTTTTTGTGACTGAGTGGTTTTGTTTCAACTAATTGAGACTTGAGCTGGTTATCAAAGGGCCCTAAGAAGCAATTGTTACTAAGGACAAGATTTGTTTTTCATGATTGATTACATTAACTGCCGTGGGGGTAGGGGGCGGCAGTGGGAAGAAAAATAAAAAATAATTAGTGCCGTGGGAGACAGTAGGCGGCATTGGTTTCGAAAAAAAAATAAAAAAAAATCACATAAGTGCCGCCTGGGGATGGGGGCGTCATTTAAAGTCGTTGGGTCCCCCACGCGACACTCAAAGACCCCAAATGATAATATCTCCCAACCAGATACCAAATTAGTATATTTAAACAGAAAAAACTCCAAACTGGTGAAAGAGCCTAAATATATATGTATGGCTTTAATGTTTCTAAAGTGAATGTAGATAAATTATCTACGTTAGCTCCCAAAATGACATCGTATTGGATTGAAAAATTTAAAAATTATAATGAAAAATAGTATTATAACCCTGAAAAAAAGTATAATTATAAAAACACATTGATTTTCGCCTCAAAATGACGTCATTTTGGGCTCACTGTAAATAAGGTATCTACATTGGCGGTAGTAAAAACGAACCCTATATATATATATATATATATATATATATATATATATATATATATATATATATAGGGAAAAACGTTTCTCAAGCAGCTTAAGATAAGTTTATCTCCGGCTAGTCCCAAAACTACGTCGTTTTGATTAATGAATGGTGTTTATGTAATTAATGAAGGGTATTTTTGTAATTTTTTTTATATCATATACATTTTACTGAAATACCCTTCATTAATTCACCTAAAATTACATAAACACCCTTTATTTATCAAAACGACGTAGTTTTGGGGCTATATAAACTTATCTCACTGCTTAAAATGTTTACCCCATATATATATATATATATATATATTTTACGTTTTAGTCTTTGTAACTATTATTTGTTAATGTTGACGTCAGGGCATTAGGGGAGCCGCATTATGCTTAGGTAGGGCTTGAGCCCCAGCTACAATTCAATAAATTTTATTTATTATATATAATTATATAAGTAACTATAATTGGGCCATATCTCTAATTGTAAGTTGGCCATAACTAAATTTAAAATAGTGGTAACAGACGAAGATTTTGAGTTGTTTTATGTGTGTGACCAGATAACGCTTTGTTCTTAATTTCTTATTCTTCTTTCATCTTCAGTTAGATATTTGAATAGCTGATGTTTATTAATTTTAAATGTTTGTTAAAAATTATATTAAGTTTTACTGATTGAAAAAATTATATTAGGTTTTATTTTTTTATTAATATCATTGCATTTCTTTATTATTATTTTTATTGACTCTTGTAATTTTGAATGTTTGTTAAAAATTTATATGTTTTTTTAAAATTATATAAATCCATATTATCCTTTCAAATTTTATAAATTCTATTAAAATTTATAAGATTTTTTGTCTCAAAAAAAAGTCTTTTAAAATCATAATTTAATACACCCCTAAGGCCTAAAGTGTATAGGCCCAAACCAAATTGAAATGTAAAAGGCAAAAAAAAAATTATTCACAAACATCAGATGAAATAAATTATCATTAGCATCACATGAGATAATGTTCATAAAGATCACATGAAAATATTCATAAAAATCACATTAAAATTTCATATATGTATATATACATATAATTTTCACTTTCTTTACTAATTGAATTTTATATTATATTTTAAATTTTAAATAAATATTTATTATTTGTTAAAATAACATTAATCCTATTATTTTGAAAATTAATGTTACAAATTATGATCTCAGAATATACCTTTAAATGAATAATATATATCATAAATATATTATATTATTAAAAAAATAAAAAGGTATGTATAATTATGATAAATTTTTTGATATGTTAAATTTTTTGGCCCGGATTAGAAATAAATTCTGGCTCCGCCACTGCGTCAGGGTGATCAGTATATCCATATAGGATGAGGCAAAAAAATAATAATTTCCAACAAAGATGTTGCACAATAAACATATGGGTAAGATTTTTTTTTTCAAGATTCATTAATAAAGTTCTAAAAATAGGGGACTAAAACAAAAAAACAATTATATTTAGAATAATCAGAAACATATTTAAACAAATAAAGTTACTTAAAAAACAGGACACAATAACTCAGAATATTTATTTTGATGAAAATGAACTTTTATCACGGTTATAATTCAGTGTGATAAACAATGTTTGTTGATTTTGTTCTAGTAAAACCTCAACTTTGCATGTTATCAAAAAAAAAAAAAAAAAACCTCAACTTTGCGAAGCAACATATATTTTTACAGCAAGAGAGAGATAAGTGCAAATAAAGAACCTATAATTTGGACTGTTTCTTGGAACTTCGACCAGCTATGAATTCCTGCATCTTCCTGAATTGCTCCTTTGTCATTCCGTTATAATAATCATGAGCTCTCTCCTAAATTTCGTTCACAAGTAGAGAAGTTGATGAAAATTGCATAAAAATGGTTTGGACATGTGCAACGCAAAACTACAGATGCATAAATGAGGTGGAAGATTCCCAAAGAGCTGGTAAGAATTACTGAGTACATACAAGACAATAATGCAATGGATAATAAGTGGACACAATAAGAAATAGCTGCAAAGAGACAGTAACGAAAACAATCGCAATTCGCAAGATAGAATGTCAGTGTAACACAACCTTTTTTCGATTATTTTCCAATAATTTTAACAAAGTCAGATTTTAACAAATGGTGTTACTACCATAGCACACAAAGTAGATTTTAGGCTGAGTTTTTGCTCTTAAGCCCCCTGTATTTCTATCTACTTTACTTAAGTAACAGACATATCACAATCTTTACAAAATACAACCTAAACAAAAATTGCCATCCTAAAGACTAACAACATAACCTCAAACTAAATTAAAATTACAAAATAACTTTTCTCTGAGTTCCAACACAACGTGATTCTGGGGTCAAACGAAGATAAATTATCTCCCTTTATCAGGAGAAACAATAAATTCATATAAAAGGGTCAATATCATTTTATATTTTCAATCTTTGACATTTGATTCCTCTTATATCATATCTAAGTTTTTAGTTATGTAAATCATTGGATAAATGAAGGTGTTGTTGATGTTGATGTAAATCATTGGATACAAATGTATAATGAGGATAAGAATTCTAATTTTTTACACCCACCGAGTACCCTGAGTGTGTGTATATATACATGTAGGAAAAAATGTTTATTATTTTAAATAACACAACTGACATTCTTTCACTCTCACAAAAAGGTGGAGCTCACACCTTTACTTTTTTTTTTGTCAACTCTCTCTTCCTTTATCTATCTCTTTCTCTCTCTTAAAATGAAAGATCTTTACATCCTTTAAAATGATACACACTTCTCCCATATATATATACACATTTCACTCAATCTTGATCATTGATCCACTTGTATCCAATGGCTCACATTACTAAAAAATTTGAGCCCTAAGATATAAGTGAGATCAGCGGACAAGATTGAGAGTGTAACTTACACTGGTGTAAAATGATCCTAACCCTATATATATGTATATATATATATAGGGGCAGGTTATATTTACAAACTTTTTTGTTTCCAAACTCTTACAAAGTACACTATGTTCTCTCGGGAGTATATATTGAATTTGTAAAATACTTCAAAAAAAGTTTGTAAACATATTCATCTCTTTGATTCAATGGTGATTAGATAGATAGTAAGTTAGTAGTAGAAAATTTTGATAGTAAGAATATCCTTCCTCGTATATATATGTATATATATATACGAGGAAGGATATTGTTAAGTTCACAAGAATGGCAGGGAAGTAATTGATGCTGCATCCCACAATATATGCTGAGAATTTGAAACTTTCCTGAGTATACTACTTTCCATTCTTTTAACATATTATCCTATAGTATTCTAAGCACACATCAATATGTACAAACTTCATTGTTATGGGGCCCAAGACCATAGAAGCATACCAACCAGATACATTGGATTCATCTCATACAATTTTTGACACAAAAAATGCTACAATACTAACCTTTTCAAGGGTAAGAGCACTGCCAAGATCCAGCTTGAGGCCATCATTTATGACCGACTTATACCTCAACACCAAGTCTTGATTATTTTTCACAATGGCATTTGCGATTTCTCTGCTTTTCTTCAACAGTTCACCATCTTCAACAACATGGTTCACAAAACCCAACCTTATAGCTACCTCTGCGGTCAAAGGCATGGCCGTGAGAGATACCTCGCGTGCTTTATTTGCCCCTATAATGCGCGAAAGCTTCTGAGACAAACCCCACGAGGGAAATATCCCAAACCTGCAATCAATAGAGCCAAAGATTAAAATAGACCCCTTTTTTTTGTTTTGGAGATATAACTTTTTGTTTGCTCATCTGAAGTAAACGATACTGATTTATTGTAACAGACCATAACAACACAATAAATCCTAAATAAAATTATAAATTATTATTATTTGTTTTATTTATTTATTTAAAAAAAAGGGAACAAACCTAGCATGAGTGTCTATGAACTTGGATCCTTTTGCAGCAATCAAGATGTCACAAGCGAGGGCAAACTCGAACCCAGCAGTGACGGCGAATCCTCTGATTGCTCCAATTATAGGCTTGCGGCATCGTTCCATTTGTATGACCGGATCGCTCTCCGCGTCCTTCACATCGCCCTTGAAGACGTCCTCCGCTGCGGTCAAGTCCACGCCCGAACAGAATGAACGACCCGATCCGGTTAATATGATAACCCGCACCGACTCGTCCTGGTCCAGTTTCTTGAAAGCGTGAGCCAGGTCCACTATCATCGGCCGGGTCAGAGAGTTCAGAGAACCCGGACGATTAATCGTCACCACCGCGACGCCGTTTGGATCGCGGTTGACGAGTATTAGGTTATCCGGCGATAAACCATCCATGTTCGACCCCAATCGCCCTTGTCCGGTTCGATAGCAATTAGCTTGGAATTGGATTGAAGGGATCGCAATGGCCAATGGGCCTACCGAAGTGGGGTTTTGGATTGAATAGATTACATCGAAGTTGGGGTCGTTTTAGGTTTGAGCATTGAAGTGCGCCACGCCAGTACATTATCCTAAAAGAATGTCACGCACTAATATCCTGTTACATGATATTAGACCGTGACCTCAGTCAAAGGAAATGTGTGTGCTCTGTGCCTGTGTATTTGCATAAAAGTAGGGCACAAAAATTTCAGTCATACCTTTCTATTTGTAGAATGAGATGGTTATATTTATTAGGTAAGTTTATCACTCTTACCATCAAAATTATTACCATTAGATTATCATTACCATTAGATTATAATTAAATCTAAAGATTCATAATTATTCGTTATAATCCTAATTTCTCCCATCCCCTCTCTGTCTCTCTTTTACTCTTTAGGTTCTAACAAATAATGAATTCATATGCACTTGATCAACCGTGAGATTCGTAATTTCAATTCGGTAAATAGTCAAATGGATGTTGTATAGCAAAATAGATCTTCATAGTTATTGTACTTTACCCCAATAATCAATTCGGTAAATAGCCGGGTTTTATAGCGATTCAAATGTTGGTTGCTTCTATGAGGATTAAAATTCAATTTTTTTTATCTAAGATGCAAAAATAAATTTCTAAAACAAATAATGAATTCATATGCACTTGTAGAATTTCAGTAAAACTGAATTTTTCTAAATTTTAAAATTTTGGATATTATCATAAATTGAATATTTTTATAATAATTTTAAAAATCGAGATTATTTGAGGATAACAAATGCCGGATAAATGCTATGCTGAAGCCGGAAATAATATCGGAATGCAGGACTGTGCTGGATTTTGAGTTCTGTGCATCGGATCCAACTTCATTTTTTTATTTCACTATGATGAGGAGGGATATTCTTACTACCAAATTTTTTCACTACCAACTTACTACCTATCTGATCAACATTGGATTAACATTTTCTCTCTCTTCATAAATTTTTTAGCATTCTCTCTCTTTGATACAATGATGATTAGATTGGTAGTAAGTTGGTAGTGGAAAATTTTAGTAGTCAAAATATCCTCCTCCACTATGATTTGCCCCTAATTTTTTATTGTATTTATTATTTTTTCGGTTTTGCACGGTTGGTGTTTAGGGTGTGTTTGGTGCGATGTATAAGACTTGATAGTATAAGCTTATACTATACATTATGACATTTTTAGTTATTTGATGTGACCATTATATAGTATAAACTTATACAACAGAATTCCTTAATACATCAAAATGATGTATAACTTAATCAGATCCAAGGGATGATATTAGGTCTGTTAAGGGATTGATGTATTAATATTGCTTATAAATACAATTCTCAAGAACTATTATATCATTTCAATGTTAATATATTAAAATAATTTTTTTTAATATATTAGTTTATAAAAAATTTGAAGATATTATCTTATACAATACCATATCGAACGTTGGATAGTATTCAAATTTAATCAAGTGTTATACAATCAAATCTTATACTATCCGACCTTATCTAATACAATGCACTAAACATATCTTAAAATCACCGTAAGATGGTTCGATATATCTGGAGAAAAAGAAATACTTACAAGTTAAACTCTATCTATATAATATTTATAAAATAATAAACAAAATTTATAATATGAAAAAATTCGTTCTCTTTATTAATCCAGTACAGTCCCCTTTGCTTTCTTATGATTTTCTTTCCTTCTTATCGATTGGATAATATTTTCATATTAAATGCGGCACTGACTTAATATAAAAAATATTTTTAAAATTTTTTTTTTTAAGTTAACCTCACTAATCTTATTAAAAAGATTTCATTATCAAATACAAATGTTAAATGTTTTTTGTTCTTAAATAATTAAATGCATAAATAGAGGAGATTTTTTTTATCAGGTAAATAATATTGTTGGGGGAAATGGTAGAATAGTAAGTTTGATGGTAAAGTTGAAAAAAATTGTTTGGTAGAGCAAAATATTAAGAGAAAATTTGATTAAAATTTTCTAAGTCTATATTTGATTGAAGGTAAAATATTGATGAGAAAATGAGTTAAAATTACAAAAATAACCATTTTAATTTTTGAATCTCAATAAAAAAAAGAGACCGAGCAAATGTAGTTCACTAGTCACTGACTCAACAAACAGTACATGAGGTGGGTAAATAAAAAGCTAGTGAAAATAAAAAGCTATGAACAACAACGATGAGGGTCACTTTCGTCTCCAATTCAACTTCTTTATTTTCTTTTTCTTTTTCCAATAAATCTCAAAATACCACCTCTTATTATAAGTAGCTAAAAAATATGGGGAAATCATTTCTCCTGTGAAAGAAGAAGAGACTTCTTTTGCCGCAGAGTACTTGGAAGTGGTGCCTTGCTTTTATTCTTTTTTCTATTTAAAAAAAGCGTGGCCTCGAGTTTTGGATCACTTTGCTACAATCTCATTAGTTCTATCGTGAAAGAAGAAGTGTATAGCCCAAAAAATATTTGACTCAACATTAATAAACATTTAGGTTTGAGATTGAAAAAAATTAAAGGAATTTTCAACCCATATTAAAATGTGAGACGGGAATGGGCCAACCCATTTTTGGCTAGTTGGTAACGAGGCGGGCTGACCCGTTTTGCCACCTCTACTCTTATGTGGGTTTTTGGAATAGTTATTTTCAATAAATTTTACAAACAAATCAAAATGGTTCGACAAAGAATTTTCCTAGTTAATTTTTTTTTAGTCTTGTACCAAATATGGTCAAGCTGAAATATCAATAAAAGTTGCCTAGGTATATACAACAAAACCCCTGCCAAACACCCTTTTGTAGTAAACTTTTTATGAAGAGATAGAAATATTTTTAATAAAGTGTTTTAATAAGATTCTACAAAAAAATGGGAAGCTTTTTTTTTTTTTGAAATAGTCCAATCGGTTCATTGCTTGGCAACTAATCCGATTCGGGACGGGTACAGGATTAAGGCTTTAAACCCCTCCCAAAGATGATACCAAAGAGATTCGAACACATACTCTCACTTCACCTGCTTAGCTCCCATGCACTAACTGACCTACCTTGGTAAATGGGAAACGTTTTAAGAAGATGTTTCATAAGTGTTATTGAGATCCAAGCCGATTTAAGAATCTTTTTACATATACTTCAAATGATTTTTATAAATTTTTGATAAATCCAAGTAAAAAAAATTCGAAATATTATAAAATAAAAAACAAATTAGTGAACTGAAAAGTGTGTGAGATTTTATCTCTTAATAGGGATTTGTGAAAGTATAACTTTAAATGCTGACACTTTATTTTTATTTATTTAATGATTATTTTCTTATAAATTTTTGATAAATCCAAGTGTCGTGTCCGAAAAAACTTCGAAATATTATAGAAATTCAAAAAACAAATGTTGATTTGCGTTGAGTTTTTACTATTAAAAGTGTGTGAGTTTAATATAAATATTTGGGATATGTTATGTTTCTTTGCAAAATTTATGAATATTATAGGTTTAGAGTCATTTTTTTGTTAAATTATTGAATATTAAATATAATATATACTACATAAATTAAAAATATAATTTAATATCAAAACATATGGAAAATTTTTTTATTTTCTTATTATACTACATGAAAATAATTATTTTATGAAGTATATATAATATTACAAGTGAGACTTACAAACAAAAGAAAAGAGATAAAATAGAGATAAAATTCACCTCTATTTTATGTTTATAAAAAATTAATTTCTTTATGTGAAAAGAGAGAAATGTAAATATATGACCCCTTGATTGTTTTGTCAAACACTTGGGCTTTTGACCCGTATAACATTTTTTTTATAATTAATTATCAAATTGATCTTGATTATAAATTATTTAAAATTTAACATTCCCAACAAACATAACACAAATCTGCCCCTATTTGATCGTTGACCACCAAGCCTATCCGGGTACACCCCTTCTTACCCGGATATTTTTTGAAATTTTTTGCCTACCCGAATATAGTTCTTGAATCTGAAAAAATGGTTGAATTATTTACCCGAGTAGGGAGGAGTTTACCCGTGTAAATCTCTACCAGAAACCCCAAAATGAAATAAAACTCATAGGTGAATTAGAACTTTTGTGTTCTCATGCGAAGTTCATCTAAGATGAGTTGGTTGATGTTTTCCTTGGATTTTGGAGAATGGAGGACAAATTCTAAGGATTTGTTCAACGGTGATTTCGATTCACATATACTTTTTAGAATAAAAAAATATTGTGATAGTTTCTAAAATTTTGTGAGACAATTTTGGAAAGAATAGTTGAAGTCTCTGCATTTCACAAGCTTGATGGCATCCAAAAACTATTATTTCCTATTCTCGTCCGTGAAACGCTCCGTATCAGTGCTAATTTGGCCTCCTCCCCTCTCCTCGAAACGCAATCGCCCCCTCCGTTGTTGAATCGACCTCCACTTCTACCACGTACAATGGGAATGTGGCAGTTGAAATTTTAGAGATTTATCCGTATACACCCTTTTTTACCCGGGTAAAAAATTCAATAATTTTTCCAGATTCAAGAACTATATCTGGGTACACTCCTCTCTACCTGGATAGGCAAAAATTTCAAAAAATACCTGGATAGTGAGGGATGTATCAGGGTAGACTTGGTAGTCACGGTCAAATAGGGACATATTGGTGTTATATTTGTTAAGGAGATTAAATTTTTAAAATAATTTATAATTAATGTCAATTTGATAATTAATTATTTAAAAAAATTATAAGGGTAAAAAAAAAAACCCAAACACTTGTGTACAAATGGCATTAGACTGATTTGGGTCCGATGTGCCAGGCCCGATGTTGTGAAGCAAGGATTGGCACCACTTGATAGCCCCAGTAGCAATTGTACCGGGCTGTCCTCTTATAAAGAACATCAAAATTGTGAGTTTAGATTAAAGCAGGAAAGTCAAGTCAAGTTATCATATGAAGCCCTTTTTTTTTTAGTTTGTTTTGGTGTAGGGATGGGGCTGGATAATAATTAAGGGCTCATTATTTTTTTTGAGATGATATGATAAGGATAAAATATGATATGAGATAGATAAGAAAAAAAGAAAAGAAAAGAAAAGTGGGGTATGAAAATCAAAGTGAGACAAAATGAGAGATAATATTTTATGTAAAAGGAGAAAAATATTTCTCAATAAATAAATATAGGGATTGTTACGAGGATTTAATATTTCTCACGTTATAGAAAATAAATACACATGCATAAAATTATATAGGATTCATGTGGGCTCATGTGAGGAGAGAAAAGATACGTGTCTTATGTATTTTTACATGGATTTGATGTTTGTTATTTTAAATGACATAAGTTATGTCATTTTAGGAGATAGATAGACACAAGAAATGTAAATCATGAGGAAGAAAATGAGTGATTTTTTTAATTTAAATTTAAAAAATATATATTATTTTGTGTTTATCTATCCCTTAAAATGACATAATTTTATGTCATTTAAAATGACACTTCCCCTTATATATATATATATATATATATATATATATGAGAAATTATATTCTTATGTTACATAAGATATATCTCTCATGTCACACTCACATAAAAAGATGTGCCACTCTTTTTTTTTTCTTTTTTGTTTTTATAAAAAAAATTGGTGGACCTCACTTAATTTATCTCATAACATAAGACAACATCTCTCATGTAGCATGATAGAAGTAAAGCCCTATATATATAAGATATAAATTTATTCTCTATAAGAAATAATAAACCCTTTTTATAAGAAAAAATATTTATCATTTTAAATGACACAACTTATATCCTTTTACTCTTATAAAGAGGTGGGACCCACACTTTTATTTTATTTTTATCAATTCTTTCTTCTTTTATCTATCTCTTTTTTTCTTCTTTTAAAATGACATAAATTTACATTTTTAAATTGATACGCACTCTACCCTTTCTATAATTACCGAAACAATTTGTGTGAGGAGTAAATGTGTAATTTATGACGGTAGTTGGTGTTTCCACCTAGCCTCATGAGTCATGAGTCTAGTAATCTAGTAGAAGTGTACAACTACAAGGACAAAACTTTAACTGCAGGCGAATAGGATTGGTTCAGTGATTAGTAATTTAGGTATTTTACATTATGTTATGTGTTTAATTCTTCTATTGTATTAAAAAAAAAAAAACCTTTAACTGCAGATTTTGGCACCAGATTGATGGGATACGTTGAGCCGAGCCACACTTGTTTATTCTGGTTTGTGGGAGAAGTACAATTTGCTTTATGATTTTATGTTTGTCATGTTAGGAAACATAATTTCACTTTTTTACATATATATATATATATATATATATATATATATATATATATATATATATATATTAAATATGTGAGATCTATATATTTTTTTTTCTCTCTATCATTCCAGTACTTCTATCCCCTTCATTGTATGTATTAGAAACTAAAGTTATGTTAAGGTAACATTAATAAAACCCTTTGCTTTATTTGAACTACACTGTGGTTTAAATAATAGTTACGTTTTTTAGTTGAATTTCCACTTTCATAATAGGGTAGTAAGTAGACGTTAGACATCATTTTTTGTTGTTGATAAACGACATCATTTAATTTTGTAGCCGTCGTGAACTCGTGATCATCAATGTTTTAACTTTTAATTAAAAGATTTAAAAAGGGCATAAAATATTCTAAATTTTGAACCGAGACAGGATAAAATGCATATCCAACAATGATTTTGGAATTTGGAGTAATGTTCCACATACTTGCACATACATCATACCTTTTGTTTTTCATTAATTAAATATCAAACTTATATAATTAACATTTAAAATTAACAAAGACTTTATACAATAGCGGTCCTAGAAATTTTTTTTAATGTATGCACAAAAGTAAAAAAGTTTTAAAGAAAATTTTAAATATATTAAAATACAAAAGAATATATATAAAAAAAGTAATCAATAGTAACTAAATGGTTACAATAAAACATTTTGAATTCTTAACAAAAATTACGGGCCTCAATTTAGTTTCATAGCAAAAAAAATCTACTCGTGATCCCTCAGAATTCAAAAATAGACCCAGATAATCAAAATCATGATCCTCTGAAATTCAAAAAGATCTACATTAATATCTTAAAATGACTAACATGGATCTACTTTAGATTTTAAAAAGATCACGAGTCGATTTTTTTTTTTAAGAAATTAATTTGCATCCTGTGAACAAAATATATATATTCTCCAAAAAATTTGTGTGTGCACTTGCACACACTAAAACCTACATAGGTCCGCCACCGACTTTATAGCAGGAATTGTGACCAATTATAAATTATTAAATAGTTGATAACTGATACATTATTTGAGCAAGCCATCAAATTAATCCTTCATAAGTACCGCTAGCAGGAATTGATGAATGTACCTAGTTGGCACATTAATTGCGTGTGTGGCAGTGATGTGGTGTTTAGTTGCATTGGATAATGGCAAACTGCCAAGTCGCGGAAATTTCTACGAGTCATACTCACTTTTCCATACATCTCTCCAATATAAATTAAACACATATGTTCATTGATGACATGAAAAAGAAAAATATATATATTAAAAAGAAGTGTTTAATTTTCAATGGCAGTAATACATACTACTACTGTACCAAAGATGAGCTCCCAACTGACATAGAAACTCATTGGTGTAAAGTTATTCGTAGACTTACAAGTTTTCTGATTTAATTGTTAATATCAGGAATCTTATTTCTTCCTTTGATCATTTTCATTTGGAATATGTTCCTAGGGAGGATAACTTCATTGCTGATTTTTTAGCTAAATTGGGGTTGGATTGTGTGGGGAAAGAGATGAGGTTGTATCCCTCTCCCCTGTTAGAGTAGCTTTTATTTGGAATGATTTTAAGCAGCAGTTGTCATTGGAGCATGTTAACTGTAACATGCATCAATTGACTTTGTAATTTATCTGGGCTAGCTAGGCCCTCTTTTATATAAAAGAAAAAGAAAAGGTTCCTAGTGGCTTGCAATGAAACAAATAGAAACAAACCAACAGAGGGACAAAACTTGAAGGGAAGCATCAATATGTGGGCTTAGTTTGACGCAGGGGTATGGTAATGGTTAGGAGTTAGGACATTTGGTGAAACGTATTTCGTGAAACTTATTCTATTATTCGTGATTGCGTAGAAGGTTATGACTTATGAATATGGTGGCTTGATATATCAGCAATATTTTTCATCTCATCAGAACGTAGCACTTATTGTTTGTCAAATCTAGGTTTAAGGGATGAGGCGCCTAAAACGCTAATTCTGGCCAAAAAATATAAGTTATTGAATAGAATTATATTAATAATTTTATATTTCTTTAACATACACATCACACAAAAAAATCCATTGAATGATCAGCCCTGTTTAGGTGTGTTAAAATTTTCAAAATATTTAATTATTTATTTTTTTAAAAATATGGATGTTGAGAATCGAACTCCTGATTATACAGGCTCTTATATCATACAAAGTGCTAATTCTTCGGTTCAAATGTTATAGGCATCAATCAATATATCTAATTCCTATAATCAATCAGAAAATGTAAATCTTCTAAAATGAATCCTCCGAACATGCATTTTGACCAGAAGAAACAAATTAAAATTGGAAGAGTCTACGAATGTTGACTGGCGTAATATCTTTCGAACCACCATCTAAGAGGCGCTTAGCGATGATAACATTTGCAGCATCAGATGGATGGTATGGGTCCCAGAACACATACTTGGATCGGTCCCAGCAAACTTTCGATGTAGGACCACAGGGGATCAGACCTCCAAAGCGCCCAGCCATGTAACAGCAAGCGCTAGATGGATTTTCAAAACCTGTCACAAATGCACAATAAAAAAAGGTTTTATGTTTATTATGTTGTAGGAAGAGTGATTGTGTAATGTTATAGAGATTTGTTTTGCGTGCCATATTTTTTTCTTTTTTTTTTTGTTTTAAAATGTGTGGGCCCCACAAAATGTTGTGTGTGTAAGAAAATTTGTTATATTATGTTAAAGGATAAAATGAAAACCATAAAAAAAAATGGATCCTGATTAGAAGTTCAAAAGTACTATGCGAATTTAAGGTTCTAATAGATTAATTGCCACACAATACACATACCAAATGCTACGTAATTCTGTAGTATATCTTCTAAAATGTTGTAGACATCTGCATAAACAAACATTGAACCCGCAAGATTTGAGCTGAGCTCTGCAATAAGGCCCTTCAACTGAGTGTTAAATAATTGTGCTAACTGATTGGGGAAACTGACACAGCTATCTCCTGCAGCTGGGTTTGCATCCCTCTGACTTGGTATACACCCAATAGGCCCCACATTTGCCACAACAACTTTTCTAGCTCCCAGATTGAATAACCTCTGCAAATGGTAGAAATGTTAACACCAAAATTTATAGGAGAAGAAACAAGGATTATTAAGTTCTGAGACATATTACTGTTAACTGTGCTCTGAGTTTTGATATCATGGTGGTCACAAATAGTTCTGGAGATTGTAATATCTGCTCATGAAATGTGACTGCAGGTGTTAAGTAGTTATTAATGAAATCGTTTGAGCCTATTGTCACCGAAAACAATGCCCTTTTGAATAGATTTTGAGAAGCGGGAACGCCAATGCTGGATATGATGTCTTGTCTGGTATTTGCAAAATTATCTATTTGTGCATCTAAGTTGAGTCTACCACCCTATCAATCACAGCATAAGCAAATTGTTGTTATTCTATTCAATGGAAAATCGAAGCTTAAACGACACCAACCAACCGAAGCAGAAACTCACAAAGACTTTTCCTGTGAGATTGAGAATTCCACCTCCACCAGAGGCATAATTGACACCCTTCAGAACCACTGGTCCAACTGTAGTGGGTGCTAAATAAGGTGGGGTGAAACCGAAACTCAATTCCTGACCTGGTGGTGCAAGAAATTAAAACTCATCGGACAAAAAAAAAAAAAAAAAAACCACCAGCAGATAAGTAGGGGAAACAATATAGTAAATCTTACCTATGATGTCGATAATGGTTCTTCCATTAGTGAACCTCCCTGTTGGTTTTCCAAAATCAATACCATTGGGTACAAAATTAGCCTTTGACAAGGTAACAATGTAATTATTGTTCCCAGCATCAACAAGAGAATCTCCGAATACAAAATTTGCAGGGAGATCGTCTGAAGTTGAAATCCTAAACAAGATTACAACTATGAAAAGTCGAAGCACAATTTCATCAATGATGACCCTATTCAAATCTATACCCATTAGAAAGTGTACAATATATTATCACTACAATGAAGTTCTGAATCAGGATTCTCGGTTATGCCATGTATCCCTATGCTAAAAATACACCAAAATCAGCTTTATAATGTGCTCAAAACATTGCCTCCAGCTAATACTAATGGAATATTATATAACAATGAGAACGTCAACGCATGTAACGAACTAACATTAATTGCCCTGCATGTAGAACTTCAAGCCGTGATCGTTTGGTTGGAGGGAATAAATGGGACTGAAAATTAAAATATATAAATGAGAATAAGTCATTTTTATGTTTGGCTGGGCAGTTAAAACTTAAAAGGAAAAAAAAATAAACACTACTTGCAATTGTAAAAACATATATTCCATGATTTCCGTCATAAATATTTTAGAAAAACCATTGTATTCCACCACGAAATTCTTAAGGCATTACACCTAGCTTTCTTTCGATCCATATCCACTCCTTTGCCTTCTTCACCGGTCCCCAGCATACTCATCCATCATTTCCTTAAAATATATTAATTTATTTTCTTATTCCTTCCATCTTAAAACATTATCATTTAATATTTTATACAAAAAATTATTGAATATTATTAAATATTTTAAATTAAAAAAATATAAATGCATTAGATTAAATTACTTCTTCACTACATTAATACTGTCTCTTATTTCACTCAGCAGAGATGAAAAGAGATAAGGGCAAAACTAAATAAAAAAAAATTAATATCTTATTAATTGTTTAAAATAAAAAAATTAAGCTTTTAAAGTGCCAATTAATATTACGGAAAGTTTATATGCAATACTTTGAAATCAGTGCATTCTCACAAGGTTCAAAATTAAAAATCTTCTTAATCTATTAATAATGCAAGAGGTTGCTCAAAGTTCAAAAGCAACGAATTTTCACGTCTTTGCAATTAAATGCATTCCGGTAAAATAAGAAAGAAAAAATAAGAAGAAAGCAAAGTAAGGAAGTATTTAATGTTTTCAGGAACTTTCCCCAAATAATATTTGGGAAAAGTTTGTCATTTTTGTGTCAGATAAAGGAGAAAAGAGAGTTGACAAAATAAAAATAAAAATGTGGGTCTCACTTTTTTGTGAGAGTGAAATGATATAAGTTATGTCATTTAAAAGGATAAACACTCTTCCCCTAATATCTTCATCACTGCTTTAAATATTTTAATCAGTGCAATCGTACAAGGTTCAAAATTTAAAAATCTTCTCCATCCATTAAACAATGCAAGAGGGGTTGTTCGAAGTTCAAAAGCAATGAATTTTCACGTCTTTGCAATTAAATGCATTCCAGTTATAAAAAGTAATGAAGTATTTATGTTTGCAACTTTTGCGAAATAGAAACCTACCCAGTAGCAATTCATTTTCTTTATTAAGGGTGCACAGCATATGGAAGAATGAAGAGCACATATCAATTGTTAAACACCTAAAAGGTTTAGGAATGAAATGCAGCTATCAATAGTAAGGAATGAGGATGGCCCATACCTGTTGAACATGTCTAGCATCATGTTCATAACCGCGTAAACTGTAATGGGGGCAGTTTGACTTGGAACTTGCCATATCCTCAACTGAAGTTGAGAAGTATTGTTGATTGCCCTTTATTTTTTTAATTTGTAAACTAACATTGGATATTGCTTTTCTTAACTTTATGCCCATTGACTTTGAGTTATTATAAATTTTTAGATAAATAATTTGTGAGAATTTCAACTCCCAACGTCTGAAATTCCATGATCGTCAGGCGCAGTGGACGAAAGGTATGGGCTTTCAGTATTGTGCTTGTACAGAATAAAAAACTGCCAAGGGTAGTTTGAGGCATTAATGCGGTCGAAGTTTGTGGTTATACCGAATTCAAATTAATAAGGCATTACTGAATATTGATTGTAGGGGGTGTCCATGAATGATATACTTTTCTAGATTGTAAAATTCAACCTTAAGAAAGCGAATGAATATTTTTAGAAAATGGTACTGAGGGTGCTGATTTAGCCCAGGGGCCCAAAAAAGAGAGAGTTGATAACATAATGGGCCAAAATTCAACCATATTTGGGATTAAATTTTAAGAAGGCTTTCAAGTTTTTCTGATATCTGGTGTGGACCTGTGTTGTTCCAAATTAGGCAGCAAAGACGAGAGAGAATAAGAAAAAGGCTAAGAGAGAGAGATTGAGAGTGAATTATACGCAAATTTTAATTTTTTATTAAATTATGAAAATAATTTTTAATATTTAAAATTCATTTTGTCAAGCCCAATTTGATTTTTAATTTCATATCCGTATACTTAATTTATGTAAAGTTTTCTTTTTAGATATAGGTAAAAGAGAAAAATTCTTATTTTTATTGCAATTGCCTGTGGGGAAATATGTCAATAAACATGTGCTACTGCAGACGTACAAACTTTCCCTCCACTTTAGTTCAATATTCATGTGACGGGAGCCCATGGATGCCTGATTACTAATGATATAAGCTATATCAATGATAATAAGTGAAACTGATGCCTCTTAATCCAAAATTTAAGACATTAGATTCATCTATCGTTCCACTTAGTTCACTAAATTTTTTATTGACTGATGTGAGAATGGTTTTGATAATAGAATCCGTAATTGCTTCCCAAAATTCTCAAACACTTTGGAGAATCCTTTTTATTTTTTTCTGTTATATGCTTAAACGCAATTAAGACCGATAATAGGATAGACAAGTCAAACTTCACTTTAAATATAATATTTTTAAAATAAAAGGCTTGATCTTAGTTTATTATTTCATATTATGTTTTTAGGATTCACTTAACATGATTTTTTTAAAATCCTAGTGTATCTTAAAAATTTATTTGAATGCCTTTTTTGCATTATTCAAGGTGTTTAAATAAATCATAAGTTTATTTTTTAAGGGAAAAATATTTCTCCTATATCAAGAGACAAAATTATTTCCTGCAATCCTAAAACTATATTATTTTGAAGATTGGAGAAACTAATGAAATATATTTTAGGATTTTATTTTTTTATCATATTAATTTTACCAAAACACCATTTATTAATGGGTTTTATATTTCTCATTTAACATGAGAATTCAAACTTTCCTACACACCCTTCGATTTCCGTGCTGACATGGGTCCTACATCTAATTTTTTCTATCACATGGATCCCATATTTTTTTATCTCTATAATATGAGATTTTAATTCTCATTTAATATGAGAAATATAAAATCCTTTATTAATTCCCGCAATCTTCAAAATAATGTAATTTTAGAATTGCTGGAGATATGTTTATCTCATGTGACATGTGACGGAAGAAACGCTAAATTTTATTTTTAAATTGGATAATAGACTTATAAACTAGTTGATTAAGCCTTTTAAATAAGTCAAATAAATTTAATCATGTATATACATATAATATATAAATATATCGACACACTAAATCTAAAAGATTCAGTACTCACTAAATCTAAAAGATTTTTTAAAGACTTAAATTCTAATTTATTTAACTAAATAAACCTTTTAAAAATCTTTAGCCTAATTTGTTTAATCAAATGAGATTAGTGAAGTTAGATTTTAAATAAACCAGCCAACGGCGTATCTTATTTCTAACCGTAATAAAGCGTAACACAGCTAGAATCTCCTGACATGCGTTTGACAAATCGCAATAGAGATCTGTGTATTGAAATAGAACTAAAAACAAAATTGGAACCTCGTTAAAAATCCTTGAGCGCATATTCAGTATGGTTAGTTATAAATATTCAAATTTTTATTTCAGATGTATAAAGTTATGGGAGCTACAATAAAAATATTTATCTTTAAACTATTTTTGTACGTGTTAAATAATGATATAAATATTAAAAAAATGATATGATTGACCATCTCCAGCTAAAAATTTCTCTTAAAATTCATGGCACAGTCACTGCTCAAAAAATGAAAGAGCTAGTCACTAAAACGTTTGTCTTTATCAGATGGAAGATGTACAGGGAAATAATTCTCCAGTCAAAGCGCAATACTTTCCACTGTAGAGTTATATTTTGTGAATTATAACTTATAAAATAATTTTAAATTTAATCTAATTATTTATATGATTATACTCTTCACGCTTTTATCAAATTGAGAGTAATATGATTACCAAAATAAAATAAAATTGAGAGTAATATTATCAGAATGCACAAGAATCTCTGGGTATGTTGGGCGTTCCTAGGAAGGAAGGGTTTTTTTTACCTGGACCTCTTCATGACCGTTGCGCTAAAAGGGTTCAGCCGTTGGAGCTACGCTGATGGCGCAGCGTAAGAAAATCCCCAACTAAATAAAAACACGAATTAAGCACTTGCGAAAAAAAAATAAGCACTTTAATTTTATTAAGCACTTAAGTACTATGTGAAAAAAATAAAAGCACGCCTTTTCGCAATTAAGCACGAATTACAAAAAAAAATTTTAAAAATAAAAAATAAAAAATAAAATTGAAAAGAAATTAGTGGTATATCACTTTTCATATATCATTAGGGGAAGCAAATTCACCTTTTCGTGTTGCAAGTTCACCTTTTCATAGTTTCAATTAATTTTATTTTTAATATATATGGAAAGAAGATTTACAGTGGAATAACTTGTGAAAAATTCTTTTACCAAAAAAAAAACTTGTGAAAAATTAATCATATGTTGATGAAAATATATATTGATTAATTTTGAAATTGAAATTGCGGAATGTATCCATTTACGTATGCATGTCAGGCAAAACGACCATAGTACGAATATTTGTGGAATGTATCTCTTGATCAAAGCAGTTTGCAAATGATAGACCGTTGTAAGGCAGTCAAAGACGTGAGTTTGACTGACGAGATTACTCCTGTACACTATACTGACGGGAGTGGCTGGAACACGCCACCTTTGGCGACGGGAGAGGCTGGAACACGCCACCTTTGGCGACGGGACACTGGCATCCTGCGGTGAGACTTGACGCGTCTGGAACCCGCCACTGACCGTGACGGGATTGGTAGGTGACGTGGCTGGGACTCGCCACCTTTGGCGACGGGACTCTGGCAACTCTGCACCGCGACTTGACGTATCTGGAACCCGCCACTGATGGTGACGGGATTGGAGGTGACGTGGCTGGCTTCCTGCACCGAGACTTGACGCACCTGAACCCGCCACTGATGGTGACGGGACTGCCACACCGCGTTCTCTTTCCTTCTTCTTCCTCCCTTCTCCTTTCTTCCCTTCCTCCTCTCTTCTTTCTTCTTTCTTCTTCCCTCATCCATGAAACTTCATAAACTTCATAACAATGATCTCATGGGAGTATGACTGCCGAGCTTGAGGCCAATAAAGCCATTCAAAGGTACAATCTTCGAACTGTTGGAAGGAGAAAACCTACGCATCCAGTGTTACTTGACTTCTCCTCCGGCGCGGTTGCAAGCACCTCCATATACATCTTCATCATTCTTACAGGTATGTCCTGGATTTTGGCTATATAAATATTCTTACAGGTATGCATTTAAAAATGTAACCTGGATCATTTGCGTATGTAACCTGGATCATTTGCGTATGTAACCTGGAACCTTTTATCTTTGCTTTTTAATGTATTCATCTGTGTAGGTGTGAGCAGTGTGCATGCTTTCATCCTGATATTGTAGGATAACATTCAATTTGTCATTGAATTGTTTTTGAACTTCAATTCTAAAATTTCAATAGTGCATTTACTTTATATGCCCCCTCGGAATTTTTTTTTTAAAAATAATAATTAAAAAGTGACAGGTTATATTATATTACTGTTAATAGGTGGTATTAATTATGGGAAAAATTACCAGAAAAGAAATTAGTCATTTGATTTAGAACCTACATATCAAGTAGGAGCTTATAATTGTTTAAAAAAAATTAATTACCAGAAAATTAATTTTTGTTATTAAAAAAAGGTGATATATATACACGTTCAAATAGTAACATTTAGTAGAATTGTAATTTCTAGACCTAAAAAATAATGCACTTCACTGCCCTATATTTATGAGTTTAGAACATGAGATTTGCAAATGGTAGAATTCATCATTTGTTATTGTATTTTTTAGAGCATGTAGTGATATTGATTGTGCATATATTTTTGTTACATAGCATACCTTATTTACTGTAAAAATGAAAATAAAGTGGATGATATCATACCTTATAATATTAAAATTATAATTAGTAATTTTTTGTTAATATTCTTATAATGTTTATAATAGCAATTAATCCTATTAAATGTTGTATTATGAATACTGATTTAATCATAATAAATAACTCAAAGAAAGAAAGAATTAAATAATTTAAAATATTAATAAATGATTAAATAGTCAATGCTATAGAAACTGTTTTGTAAATTAAAATGTTGTATTGTAAAAGTATTGAATAGTAATCGTAATTAATATTAATAATATATATAATATTAATAATATATATAATATTAATCATAATATAAAACTGTTTTGTAAATAAATAATAAAAATATTTTATAAAACTTTACAAGCAGAAAACGCTTTTGTAAAGTAATCTATAATTAACATAGTTTAAATCTGTTAGTAAATAATAATTAGTGTAATTATTAATTATTAATTAATAATTGCAACTATTTTTTTTATTAATATAGTAATCATATTTAAATTATCAATGCTATAGAAACCTTGTAGTAAAATTGATAATTAAAATTTAAAATGATAAAGTAATATTTAATTACTAATTGTGTTATAATAAATTTATAATAATTATAATTAGTGTAATTTCTATTTTGTTTTTCAATAAAGAATGTAATTAGTAAATATTTATTGTAATTAGTGTTTTAATTATTATGTGGCATATTTAATTTAACAAGGCCATGGAAATGTTGTTTGAAAAATGTGGTAATTTATAACGGAAAGTATTGTTGGTATAATTGATGAAATAGTAATTGGACAAGCCTATTTTAATTGTATGACAGTTATGTTTATTGATTTATTTTTATAAATTGTTGTTAGTAAAATGGCTAGTCATGGATCCTGCATTGACCCTGGTCCCAAAGAATGGGGTGTACTGGATCAGGCCGTGCAACAGTTGCACAGATCGCAGGTCGTTTGGAATGAAGGTCATTTAAAGTCCTTGAGAGTGAGACGTGCATCAGAGGGTAAGGGACGCACACAAGAAGATAACCCAGATGTGCATAACCCAGACGACATCCCTATAGACTTGCAGCAACATTTAATGCGTGCAGGTTTCTGGCATACGGTTCGCATGAGGCGATTAGCGGTATGTTTTTATTGTCAAAATGATTGTTGTTTATTTATTTGTAATTATTACGTTAGCAATAACAAGTTCGGATCTTTATATTGTTTTCTTAATTTTTTTCATGGCAGGTTGACCATCGGCTTATTACTGCACTAGTTGAGAGGTGGAGGCCGGAGACTCACACCTTCCATATGCCCGTAGGAGAAATGACTGTTACTTTACAGGATGTTGAGGCCATCTTGGGGTTAGCAACTGAGGGTCGAGTTGTTTCTGGGTATACGCATGGGAACTGGCAGGAGGTTATTCAGCAGTACATGGGAATGTCTCCACTCGAACAGGATTTGGACGGAGGGAATCTTAAGATGAGTTGGTTGACCCATCATTGGGGTAATTGGGCCGACCATTCAGCTACTCACGAGGGTCAGATAAGGTACACTCGTGCTTATCTAATGCGTCTGTTTGGAGGATTTCTGATGTGTGACAAGTCCAGTTCAGTAGTGCCTTGTCGATACATTCAATTCTTAGCTGGGGACTTTGAGCATACTCGTACATATAGTTGGGGGTCTGCTGTTCTCGCTATACTTTTTCGTGAGCTATGTCAGGCCACATCTTCGGGGGCAAAAGATATGGGGGGATGTACCTTGTTGTTACAGATTTGGGCATGGAGCAGATTTCCTACCATAGCACCACCCATCCCATTACCTAGTGAACCAACTGATCACTATGGACGACGGTATACAAAAACATTCATTGTGCTTTGAGATTGTAAATGCTTTGTATGGTTTTCCCTCATTTTATTTGTATTATTTGTTGTATTATATTTTGTAGGTTTAATAATGTCGTCTTGCGGAGACGCCAATTTCAGCTGAAAGATTATCGCATTGAGCTTGATCAGATGGGAAGAAATAATGTAAGAAGTTTGAAAGGACATTGCTTGTTGTGTATATTAAAGTAATAAGTTGTATGTGGTCAACTAATATATGCTTCTTATAGGTTGTGTGGGAGCCTTATAAGGACGCTGGGTACGAGTTTCTAGGCGCAGATCCTCAAATGCAGAACATGTGGAGGGCCGTTACACCTATACTAGCATTCCACATTGTGGAGATGCATCAGCCTGATCGATGTATGAGGCAATTTGGAATGCAACAACACATCCCAGGACCTGCAGGTCAATTGCGTGGTGCACATGATCTTACCTTACGGGGTAAGATGACTGAGAATTGGGAAGCGAAGATGGCCCCACATATACAATTGTGGAACACTAGGCATGAACGCATTCAGAGTACAGATGTCTGGCAAGGGATAATGTCCCCGAACTCCGAGTATATGACCTGGTACTTCACACACACTAGACGCTTCATGACCAGGCAGGTCGCAAAGATTGGTCATATTG
The DNA here is from genome assembly GCA_032173675.1 of Gastrolobium villosum. Taxonomy (NCBI): domain Eukaryota; kingdom Viridiplantae; phylum Streptophyta; class Magnoliopsida; order Fabales; family Fabaceae; genus Gastrolobium; species Gastrolobium villosum. The sequence continues at coordinate 3,386 of JAVKPL010001180.1, read as the reverse complement.
TACGTACTGTTCGTTTCTCTGTCATCCACACATTTTTCCTGATTTTAATTATTTTTGTGTTATCATTCTTTCATTATCATTAATTTGGGAATTTCTTGTCACAGGTTGACAGTGTTGAGTGGATATGGTGGCAGATGTCACCAGAGATGCGTGCTCAGAGGGATGATGACCAGGTTCAAGAGGTTTGTGACCAGTCACTACGTGCTTTTAGCGAGTTCGGTCGTGTTGCGGAGCCGGGCCCAAGTGCACCATCAGGTCACTTAGTTAGTGTACCTGATCCCGAGTTAGATGTACCGCCTCATGCGAAGGAGGGAAGGGGGATTTGTCGTCGACGTCCGCGCATTGAGCATCAGTCATATGAGATCCCAGTCCCTGGTCCACGCGGCGGTGGTGTTTATAGACCATCCATGTGGCCTACTATGGCCTTTAATCCTATTCAGTGATTTCCTACACAGATGCCCTCACAGATGTCATCAGAGATGCCTACACAGTCGTCATCAGAGATGTCGACACATATGTCATCAGAAATACCTACACAATTGAATTCAGTGTTGCCTACGCAAATTCATATGCACATGCCAGGACATATGCCTACACAGATGCCGGTACCGGTAGAGGCAGGCATGACATTCGGGTGGAGCCCACATATGCCAACACACACTCATACCCAGTTTCCTGGTTCTTATCAGTGGCTGAGCACACAGTTTGATCACCCTACAAGTGTGACTTCCACCCCTGTTACACCTTTTGGTGGTGGGTTTTCCGGGTATCAGCCTGGACATGGATTTTCAGCATTCGGTGCATACCACGGGTCTCAGTCTAGTAGTGGAGCTGCAGGAGTGTATGTTCCGGGGGAAACGTCGCATTCAGGACGCAGTCTACATGCCTCAGCACAGGACACACATGATACACAGGATGACTTTCTACAGGCAGCCGCAGAGGACTTTGACATTACGCCCGAGGATGATGCACAGAGGGTGGGCGGTGTCATTCGTAGGAACCCTGAGCGTGATGCGCGTTTGAGACCTTGGCCGACATATACTCCACCATCGAAGTAGTGTATGTTTCACTGTCAGCTGAGGGATTGTTTATGTTCTACGTTATTTGGCATTTCATATTTATGGATGACTGTACTTATATTTATGGATGACTGTACTTATATTTATGGTTTTTTGGATGACTGTACTTATATTTATGTATTTGGATTAGATATTTCTGGATTACAGGTACATTTGTGTGTTGCACATCCTTGGATTGTCCAATTTTCTGGTGTTATGCTGTCCGTTTTTTTTTTCCTTTTAAACAGTTACTCATAATATAAACGGCGTTAATTGAAAGATAACTACTGTTATTAGCATTATATCATGGGGATATGAGAGTCTTAACTGAAAGATAGTTACTCATATTAAACAGCATACAACATCACAATGTTTAATTCGCAATGCGCCTGGTAGGACACGAACGCCTGTTATGGCCTGACTGTTTGCAAATAGTGCATTTACTTCGGCTAGAGCACGGTTGCTCTTCAATTTCGTCCATTTCATTGTGAATACGAGTTGACTTGGGACGTCCCTGTCCACGCATCATTGATACATCAGGAATAAGCTTCGGTCCGAGAAATGGAGGTATTCCTTCTTCACTACCAATCGGCTGAAATGGAATACAATAGACATGCATAATAGAGTTGACTTTAAAAACTGGATCCACATACTGTTCAACATCATGGGCTACCTTCTTACATGCTGCAATAACATGGCTACATGGGATTTTGAAAGCCTGAAACTTACCACATTGACATTTCCCATCACTAAGGTTAACCCAAAATGAAGTCCCTTGGTCATCAACTTCAAATGTGGTACGAGCAACGTTATACTCTCGAACACGCATAGATGTAGCCCTCTCGCCGTTCATAGCCATGTTATTCGCAATCACTTTTGAAAAATGTTTCCCACCATCAGCATCTTTTTGTGCTTTACATCCTCTTTTGAAAAAGTAACGAGCAAGTCGACTATATGTGCATTTCACCAAAGAAGTAATTGGCATGTTCCTTGCTCCCTTGAAAACCTTGTTCACTGATTCAGATAGATTAGTTGTCATGTGACCGTACCTTCGTCCACACTCATCGTAACTTCGCGCCCATTTCTCTTTTGGAATGGCCTCAATCCACGCAGCAACATCTGGACTAATGTTGCAGAACTCAGCATATGACGCATCAAAGTAGTCTTTATTTGGAATATAACCTGCAAAATTGACACAAGTACACAAGTCTTTACTTCGGCTATTGACACAAGTCTTTATTTTGAACATAAACTGGGCATTCAGTATATTACCTAGCTTCTTTAGAAAACCCTTCATGTATTGGTCCTTGAAACGTGTATTAAAATTGCTCCCTATATGACGAAGGCAAAACACATGATATGCATTAGGGGGTTGCCATCCAATCACCGGATTGCTGACTGCTGATATAATGCTTTTATGTCGATAAAAAATAAGACATATACCAGTCTTATCAGTTACATGCATTCGGATATTGGCCAAAAAATACTCCCATGCTTCTTTGGTTTCACCTTCAACAATCGCAAACGCAATTGGCAATAACTCATTGTTTCCGTCTTGGGCTGTTGCGATCAATAATGTCCCTTTGTATTTTCCGTACAGATGTGTACCATCGATCTGTAGAACTGGTTTACACCATTTAAACGCCTCGCGACATTGACCAAAAGTCCAAAAAATACGTTGACAAACCCTGAACCCGTTAACAACTTGTCTATTCATGATATACGGTTCATGTTGAATATGATAAACAGACCCGGGAGAAAAGTTCAACATGTGCCCTCCAAACAAGCCAGTAACACGTTCTTGATGGTAACGGCCACCGAAGGTGAAGCCTTCACCATGTCTGCATCAGATAGCTTGAACTGTGAATATCTAGTTGTCTGTGGTCTTGCGAAAGGGTTGTGCTGACACAGAATGTTCTCCGTCCCATTTACTTACTACCCAGTTGCTGCTATTCTTCGGTTTAATTGCCCTTACTCTCCAATTGCAGCCTTCTTCATGTTTACGACATTTCATAGACAATTTTGTTGTAGTACTCTCAACCACCACAGCTTCTTGATGCTTTTTCATGCAGTAATGCTTTATAGCGGCATGGACATCACGCTTAGACCCAAACTCTTGTTTCACATACATTTCGTCACCTCTTGTCCATGGAGCTCGCCCTAATCCTTCAACATCCAGTATGTCTTCGCTAGGGTAATCGAAATTAACAGCCTCATAATGTGGAATTGCATCCCAGAATGGTGTCACCTCTATATATACAAACATTAAAATAAATATGGTAAAACATGGTAACTAATAAAAAATAAAAACAAATTAATAATACAAAA